>CAUYQV010032913.1:0-17471 GCA_963574575.1 Galagoides demidoff
GGTTCAGGCTCCACAAAAATCCTACAGCATGGCTCGGCGCCTGTGGCTCAAGCAGCTAAAGCGCCAGCCACATACACCTGAGCTGGCGGGTTCGAATCCAGCCTGGGCCCGCCAAACAACAATGATGGCTGCAACCAAAAAATATCCGGGCACTGTGGCGGGCGCCTGTAGTCCCAGCTACTTGGGAGGCAGAGGCAGCAGACTCTCTTGAGCTTAGGAGTTGGAGGTTGCTATGAGCTGTGATACCATGGCACTCTACCCAGGGTGACAGCTTGAGGCTCTGTCTCAAAAAAAAAAAAATCCCACAGCATGCCCCTTCTGAAATTCATATGATAAACCCTCCCTACTCCCTCCATCAACTCATCCACTTGTCTGTCCACTCACCTACCCACCCATCCACTTTTCTATCCATCCACCTGTCCACCCATCTACCCACCCACCTGTACTTCCATCCACCTACTTCTGTATCCATTCACCCATCCACCCACCCTTCCACCCACTCCCACAGTTGATTATTGGTTTATATGAGCACCCAGGCATTGGCCAGTAGCTCACCTGCACAATGACACGTCCATCTTTCTCTCCTCCTTTATTTATTTCAGTATCCAGCAGACTCCTCTCTCTGTCCTCCATGAGGTTGGAGATGACTTTTCTATTGAAGCTGCCTACTGTGTGCAGGGGGAACAGCACTTGGCTAACTCAGGATCAGTCAGAAAACATGGGCTCCAGTCCACCCTCATCAAATCTCAGTTTTTTTGTCTATAAAGTGAGGAAGTTAGGCTGCTTAAAGCTTTTAATCTTTTATATTATTCCATTTACTTGTTTCTTCACACATTTATTCACTCAGCAAATACCTTTTTGAATGCCTGCCTTAGTGGCTTGTAAGACAAGCCTGTGAGGCAAGCAGGGCAGGCATTATTCTACCCATTTTGAAGTTGAGGCAGCTGAGGCAAAGGTTATATGCCTTGTCCACGGTCACATAGCTGGGAAGTCACAGAGCTGGGACTCAACCTGCGCTCTCCTGATTCCAAACCTCCTATACCCTGGCTACCTCTGGGCACCATTCCTCTGCTCTGAGACTCACTTGTGTCACTGCTGCTGTTTCAGGTCCAACTTTCTGAAGCTGAAAAACGCTGCCACACTGATCCAGAGGCACTGGCGGGGCCACAACTGCAGGAAGAACTATGAGCTGGTGAGCCTCCCACAGGGGCTGTGCACTGCCCCACTGGGCCTTTGAACCCAGCCTTGTTGCCATGGCAGCAGGACTTGTCTGCACCAGGGCAGCACAGCCTGGCCTGGTTGGCCTCCTGCCACTGCCCCAGCTGCCTCTGCCATTCCTTTTGCCCGAAGTCCAGGTTCTCCTGAATTCTCCCACCTGGCCAACAATATTTATTGTTCTCCTGGAGTGAGTGTTTTGGTGGATTGTGAGCACACTGGGGCCTCAAGGGGACCCTAAGAGTGACTGGGTCCTATGGACCACTGCAGAGCAACTAGGCTGTGGCCTGGATCTAGGGCTGGTGAGGCAGAAGGGCTGGAGACTGGTTAATTGCAGCTCCAGTCAGAGGATGGGAGCCCCTAAGAGGGACCCCAACTTACGGAAAGTCAAGGTCACCTCCTAAAAACCTTTTCCCTGAGAGGAGACAGAGCTTTCTAAGGATGGGGGAGCTCATCTGAGTGAAGCCCAAGCTGTGTCTCTGGGGATGCCACTCTGAAAGTAGAGGCTGGTGCAGTGGAAGCTCCTGTAGGCAGGGCTGGTCTGGGGTGGGGCAGTGGCTCTGACTCTGGGTGCTGTCCTTGTAGATGCGTCTGGGCTTCCTACGGCTGCAGGCCCTGCACCGCTCCCGGAAGCTGCACCAGCAGTACCGCCTGGCCCGTGGGCACATCATCGAGTTCCAGGCCCGCTGCCGTGCCTACCTGGTGCGCAAGGCCTTCCGCCACCGCCTCTGGGCTGTGCTCACCGTGCAGGCCTATGCCAGGGGCATGATTGCCCGCAGGCTGCACCGGCGCCTCAGGGCCGAGGTGAGGGGCCTGAGTCCACAGCAGGTGGCTCTGAGCACGGGGGTGGGAGAAGGGTAGGGGTCTCCCCAAGCTGTTGGCCAGGAAGCAGAGGCCATGAGGAATTCATGAAACTGGAGCTAGACCCCTCATTTCCATCCTCCCAGCCAAGTACAGGGCTGGGGCCCGGGTTACTCTTAGAGTCTTTGGGGAACCCAGGGCAAACGGCTGGGCTTTGGCATCAATGATGCCTCCACCTTACTGTGAAAGCAGGAGAGTTTCCCAGGTGTCTCCATTCCCCACCTGCCGGAATGATTTGACAAAGTTGCTTTAGTCTCAGACCTCAGAGTTCTGTAGAGCTGGCGAGAGCTCTGTGACAACAGCTACACACACTTCTGTGCCCACCTGCTGTCCTTCCCTTAGTACCTGCGGAGACTTGAGGCTGAGAAAATGCGTTTGGCAGAGGAGGAGAAGCTCCGGAAGGAGATGAGTGCCAAGAAGGCCAAGGAGGAGGCTGAACGCAAGCATCAGGTGAGCGTAGGTGCCCACTGGCTTGGTCGTCCACTCTCACCGGTGCTCAACCTTCCTTTCATCCTTTAGAAAGTGGCCCTCACTAGCCCATCCCACAAATTATGCCTGAGTTCTCTCTCAGTGCCTGGTCCTGCACAAAGCAAAAGAACAGGGCGCTGTGGCTCCAGAGAAAGAGCTCATGCCCTCCTTGGGGCCTTCTAACTGGGAAATAACACCTCGATAAAAACCCGAGCTAGGTGAGACTCCAATTTGGGAGCCTCCAGCCACAGTGGCCACTGAGCACTTGAATGTAGCCCGTCCAAGTGACAAGCTGTTAAGTGTGAAATATACACTAGATTTTGAAGACTTAGTAGGGGAAAGAATAATTTAAAAATCTCAGTAGTATTTTTACAATATTGATTGCATGTTAAGGTAATATTTGGAAAATACTGAGATGAATAAAATATATTATTAAGATTAATTCTACCGTGTGGCACCTGTAGCTCAAGCAGCTAAGGTGCCAGCCACATACACCAGAGTTGGCAGGTTCGAATCTGACCCGGGCCTGCCAAACAATTACAACTACAACCAAAAAATAGCCAGGCACTATGGTGAGTGCCTGTAGTCCCAGCTACTCGGGAGGCTGAGGCAAGAGAATTGCTTAAGCCCAGGAGTTGGAGGTTGCTGTGAGCTGTGACACCATGGTACTCTCCCCAGGGTGATAGCTTGAGGCTCTGTCTCAAAAAAGAAGATTAATTCTACCTATGTTTTCACTTTTTAAAATGTGGCTATTGCACATGTGGCTTGCGTTACATTTCATCAGGCAATGCTGGTCCAAAACATCTACCTGACGACTGTGGGGAATCTGGGTTGGTGTCTGGCTGGGGATGGCATTGAGCAGGCTGCTTGGAGGAGGCAGTGTGCAGCTGAGCCCTGAAGGACAGCCAGGTTTCCTGTCTGGGCTGTGGAGAGGCCTCCTGTGGCCTGAGTGCTGGGCATCTATCTGCCTCAGACTGTGAGGGCTGGGCTGAGCATGGCCCCAGATGGGAAATCAGAAGTTCTGCTCCTCTAGGAGGGGGTCAGGAGGCTGGGCCTGAGGTGCTGGCTGCTGCAAGGGCTCTCCCAGGAGCTACAAAGAGCTTATCCCCTGAGGCTGTGGCACTGGTGCTGACACCATGCTTTTTGTATCACTCTGACCTGCCAGGAGCGCCTGGCCCAGCTGGCTCGGGAGGATGCAGAGCGGGAGCTGAAGGAGAAGGAGGCAGCTCGGCGGAAGAAGGAGCTCCTTGAGCAGATGGAAAGGGCCCGCCAGGAGCCTGTCAACCACTCGGACATGGTGGACAAGATGTTTGGCTTCCTTGGGACTTCGGGCGGCCTGCCGGGCCAGGAGGGCCAGGCTCCTAGCGGCTTTGAGGTACCAGGCTGGAGACAGGGGCTTCAGAGGCCCCCAGGTGCCTGCTCTGTATTGGCCCTCCCTCCTCTTGTACTCCTTGGTATTAAAGCCCACCCAGCCCCTCTGAGCAGAGGGGACCAAGGATGAGCTGGGCTAGGGGCTATAGGTCCCAGGGCCTGTCCAGCTACCAGTTTTCCCTGTGACCTTTGGGCTAGGCACTGCCCCTTTCCAAGGCCATTCTCAAGCTTTTACCTGTTCGTCCACTGAGGACCTACATGGTCCTGGCTCTGCTGGAGTAGTGGGCAGGACAAACAGAGCCCCTATGCTCCTGAGGGGGATGGGAACTGGCCCTGCAAGGGGCAGGGTGAGGAACAACAGTCCAGCTCCATGGCAGGGAGCCCCTCTTGTCTCCTCCAGGACCTGGAGCATGGGCGGAGGGAGATGGTGGAAGAGGACCTGGATGCAGCGCTGCCCCTGCCTGATGAGGATGAGGAGGACCTCTCTGAGTACAAATTCGCCAAGTTCGCTGCCACCTACTTCCAGGGCACAACCACGCATTCCTACAACCGGCGGCCACTCAAACAGCCACTGCTCTACCATGACGATGAGGGTGACCAGCTGGTGAGGCCTGCCTGCCACTTGGTCACTGCAGGGAGAGGCTGGGGCTGGGGCTGTGCTCCCCACTGGGGTGGTGGGTCCCTGGTGAGTGAGGAACATATCTGACCATTGTGTCCCAGTCAGTGCCCAGCCCAGGCTAGACCATGCAGAAGGGTACTGTTCCAGCCTTCTCCACCAACTAACCAGGTTATTCTGATGGCTCAGTAACATCCTCTGCTCTGCCCTTCTGACATGTGCACTGCCCCCTCAGGCAGCCCTGGCGGTCTGGATCACCATCCTCCGGTTTATGGGGGACCTCCCCGAGCCCAAGTACCATACGGCCATGAGCGATGGCAGTGAGAAGATCCCCGTGATGACCAAGATTTATGAGACCCTGGGCAAGAAGACATACAAGCGGGAGCTGCAGGCCCTGCAGGGTGAGGGTGAGGTATGGTCTGGGTGCCCTCCTGCTGACACCCCTCCTGGCGGGGGGTTAGGGGTGTCTCGCATCCCCAGCTGCAGATCCTCTGTAGAAAGAGTGTCTTGTGATCCATCTCTGCCTCATTGTCTTTTGCCTTCCTTCATCAACTTGTGTCTACAAATGCATTTTGTAGAGGGCTTTGTAAACTGTAAAGTGCTGACCGACCACAACTGAGGGGGCCATGTGGCAGAGTAGACAGGGCTTTGTGGTCGGCACCAGCTCCCATACTGTCCTGTTGGGAGGCCCTGGGAAGATCAGACCTTTCTGTGTCTGCCAGTTGGCTGGTGGGGTGGAGGGGGTGCCCCTTAAACGTTCACAGGGAGGTGAGCTGGCCTCCAGGCTCTGCCCCTTTGTCCAGAAGTCTTGCTGTCACTCTTTGCTCAGTCGTCTCCTGTTGGTCCTGCAGGCCCAGCTCCCTGAGGGGCAGAAGAAGAGCAGTGTGAGGCACAAGCTGGTGCACCTGACCCTCAAGAAGAAGTCCAAGCTCACAGAGGAGGTGAGCATGGGCCCTGGGTTCTGGCAGCCTACAGGTGGCTGCCTTAGGTGGCCCAGGCTGGCCTTGGGACCCCTGGGAGTAGGAGCACGAGTAAGATGCTGCCTGTCCTCAGGGGTCCTGGCTGGCCTGGGACAGAACAGTGAATAGCTGCAAAGGTTGGTGACCTCGGGATGAGGTCAGGAAGAGCTTCTCAGAGGAGGAAACTGAGAGCGTAGAGGCTCAGTCCAGTGCATGGTGGACATGAGGGAGGACACATCCTGCAGGGGTCCTCTTCTAGGAGGTTTCCTCTGACCCCTCAGCTGCAGAACCAGGGGTTCTGCTCGATCTCTACCCTTGTCCTGTCCCCATATAAGGTGCAAACCCAGTCTTATAGGCATGTGGCCTTAGATTTGAACCCCATATCTGCCATTCAGTCTCAGAGGAGCCAAGGGAGAAAATGCCCACCCCATAGTCCTGGGAAGAGGGTGGAGATGGCAGCTGAGGGTTTTCAGTAGATGCAAGGACGTTTCATGGCCCTCCCTGTTTGCAGTGTCCACTCCTGTCACTCACTCTGTGTCTTCTGGGTAGAGCAGGGGGGAGGGGGCTGGCTCTGTGTGGGACCAGAGGAGAGAAGCATCTTGTAAGGCCCCAATCTGAGGTTGGTCATGTCAAGGCCAAGGCTGTCAGTGACAGTGATGGTGGTTGGTGATTAGAACTTGTAGTATATTCTGGGTGCTGAGTTGTATGGGGAGCCCAACTCAGAATAGTGCTCCTGACTGTAAACAGAGGAGCAGGTTTTTATCTGGCAGAGAGGACCCCCTTGGGACCCCCCTCTGCCCCAGAAGTGGGTGGCACCAATCCAGTGCTCCCAGGCTGTATGACCAGTTATCTGCTTGTGGCTGGGGAGTGAGAGGGGTGAGGGTGAGCAGCAGGTGCCCAGCTCTCTGGCCACTCCTGGGTTCTGCTCTCTGAGGAGTGGGCAGACTCAGGTGCTTGTACCCTGGCTAGCAGAGGCAATGCCCCAACTTTACCTGCCCTGGTCAGCCTTTCCACTCCCACTGGCCCAGGTGACCAAGAGGCTGCACGATGGGGAGTCTACAGTACAGGGCAACAGCATGTTGGAGGACCGGCCTACCTCCAACCTGGAAAAGCTGCACTTCATCATTGGCAACGGCATCCTGAGACCAGCACTACGGTCAGTGCCCGGTATCGGTGGTACAGGGATGGCCACTGGGAGGGGAACCCCTGGAAAGCCCTGACAGGTTTTGTTTTTGTGGTGGCTGAGGATTGCCTCTGTCATCCTAGCAGAGACTAAGCCAAAAAAGCCTGGGCTCAGCTCTGCTGCTAGCTAGTTGTGTGACCTTGGCTGAGTTACTTCCAAGCCTCTGTTTCCTTGTCTGTGAAGGAGAAATAATAATATAAGCATTCCTTGGAGACATCGCAGGTTTAGTTCCAGACCACCTCAATAAATAGAATATCATAATAAAGCAAGCCACACAAAGTTTTTAGTTTTTCACTGCACATATAAGTTATGTTAAAGCTGTACTATAGTTTATTAAGTACGTGATAGCATTGTGTATAAAAAATATAAATATAGTAATTAAAAAATACTTTATTGGTTAAAAATGCAAACAGTCACCTGAGCCTTCTGCAAGTCATACTGGAGATTCTAGCCTCAATGTTGGGGACTGTTTGATCAAGACCATGGTTGTTGAGGGTTACAATGGCCATAGCAATTTCTTAAAATAAGGCAACAATAAAGTTGGCCACATCAGTGG
This sequence comes from Galagoides demidoff, assembly GCA_963574575.1. Lineage (NCBI taxonomy): Eukaryota > Metazoa > Chordata > Mammalia > Primates > Galagidae > Galagoides > Galagoides demidoff. Next base: position 7,230 of record CAUYQV010032913.1, read on the forward strand.
ACTCTTCCTTTTTTTTGAAAGATTTTTCTGTAGCATGCGATACCATTTGGTAGCATTTTGCCCATGGTAGAATTTCTTTCAGAAACTGGAGTCAGTCCTCTCAATTCTTGACATCTGTTTTGTCCACTACGATTATGTAATATTCTAAATGTTCTTTCAGCAACGTTGTGCAAACCACTGTGCTCATCTGTAAGAGGCAACTCCTCAACCACTGAAGTTCTATCATGAGACTGCAGCAATTCAGTCTCATCTTCAGGCTTCACGGCTAATTCTAGTTCCCTTGCTGTTTCCACCACATCTGCAGTTACTTCTTCCACTGAAGTCTTGAAGGCCTCAAAGTCACTTATGAGGGCTGGAATCAGCTTCTTCCAAATTCCTGTTAATGTTGATATTTTGACCTGCATCCATGAGTCACAAGTGTCTTCATGGAATCTAGAATGGTGAATCCTTTCCAGGTGATTTTCAATTGATCTTGCTCATATCCATTAGAGTGATCACTGTCTTAAATAATGACTTCTTAAATAATAAGAATCGGAAGTCAAGACTACTCCTTGACTCAAGGGCTGCAGGATGGGTGTCGTATTAGCAGGCCTGGAAACATTATGCATCTCCTTGTACATCTCCATCAGAACTCTTGAGTGACTAGATGCGCTGTCAATGAGCAGTAATATTTTGAATAGAATCTTTTTTCCTGAGCAGTAATTTTCAACATATTTAGTAAACCACATTGTCAACAAATGTGCTGTTGTTCAGGCTTTGTTGTTCCCTTTATAGAACACAAATAGAGTAGATTTAGCATAATTTTTAAGGGCCCTAGAATAGGGCCCTTATTTTTGCAATGGTAAATGATCACTGGCTTCAACTTCAGGTCACCAGCTGCCTTGTCTCCTACCGAGAGAGTCAGCCTGTCCTTTGAAGCTGTGAGACCAGGCCTTAACTTCCCTCTCTAGCTGTGAAAGGCCTAAACAGCATCTTCTTTCAATAGCAGGCTGTTGTGTCTAAATTAAGAATCTGTTGTTTAGTGTAGCCACCTTCATGAATGATCTTAGCTGGATCTCCTGGATAACCCGTTCAAGCTTCTCCATCAGCACTTGCTGCTACACCTTATACTGTTATGTTACGGAGATGGCTTCTTTCCTTAAACCTTATGATCCCAGCTCTACTAGCTTCCAACTTTTCTTCTGCAGCCTCATCACCTCTCTCAGACATCATAGAATTGAAGAGAATTAGGGCTTTGCTCTGGATTAGGTTTTGGTTTAAAGTAATATCATGGCTGGTTTGATCTTCTATCCAGACCACTGAAACTTCCCCCATATCAGCAACAAGACTGATTCACCTTCTTATTATTCGTGTTCACTGGAGTAGCACTTTTAATTTCCTTCAAGAGTTTTTCCTTTGCATTCACAACTTAGCTGTTTGGTGCAAGTCTATCTCAGCTTTCAACATACCTTCATCACTAAGCTTAATCATTTCGAGTTTTTTATTTAAAGTGAGAGATGTGAGACTCTTCTTTTTATTTGGACACTTAGAGACCATTGTCGAGTTATTAGTTGGCCTGGGGAGACTGAGAGACAGGGGAACAGCCCATTGGTAAAGCAATCAGAACGTACAAAATGTTTATCAATTAAGTTCATTGTCTATATGGGCACAGTTCCTGGTGTCCCAAAATAATTACAAGAATGATATCAAAGATCATTGAACATGGATCAGCATAATGAATATAATAATAATGAAAATGTTTGAAATATTGCCTAGAATTGCCAAAATGTGGCAGAGACACAGAGGGAGTACACGCTGTTGGAGAAATGGTGCCCATGCTGGTAGACTTGCTCGACACAGGGTTGTTACAAACCTTCAATTTGTACTGATCACATAAGCTTGTGGGAAATAAAACTGAGAAGTGTAACACAGACTGGTCCCACCCTGTTCAACCGAGGTCTAGAGTGGGGAAGAGACTCGCCAGGTGCTGCGCATAGTAGGCACCTGGTAAACCTGGCTGGATTTCATCCTCAGTGTGCATTCTCTGCTTTCACCCAAGCATTGCTGCTCACCTTCCATCACCTACCCCAGGTCTACGGTCAGGGTTACTATGCAGCATGCCTAGGGATCCCACAGGTGCTTCTCTCCACCTAGGCCCAGGAGAGACCTTGACCCAGGTCCCTGTGGGATTGAGGAGCTGATGGGAAGACCAAGGAGTCCCTATGAGTACTTAAGGAATCAACTCAGGGCTCAGCGCCCATAGCTCAGTGGTTAGGGTGCCAGCCACATACACTGAGGCAGGTAGGTTCAAACCAGGCCTGGGCCTGCTAAACAACAATGACAACTGCAACAAAAAAATAGCTGGGCTTTGTGGCAGGCACTTGTAGTCCCAGCTACTTGAGAGGCTGAGGCAAGAGAATCGCTTGAGCCCAAGAGTTTGAGATTGCTGTGAGCTGTGATGCCACAGAACTCTACCAAGGGCAACAAAGTAAGATTCTGTCTCAAAAAAAAAAAATCAACTCAGCTGGCTCAGAGAAGGGCTAGGACTTATCTGAGAACTGTGTCTGTACAGGACAGGTTAGTTAGGAGAGCTGATCCCATGAACTTGTGTATGCTGGTTGGGAGAAGAGCAGGATGGTCAGGGCTGGCCCCATTTTCCTCATGGACAAACTGAGGTGCAGGGTTAGGAAGAGAATTGCCCAAGGGTCACTTTGCCTCCCATAGCTCCTGGCTCCAGCCAGGTCTCCCTTCACTCCCTGAGTTATTGTGTCCCCAGAGGTGGCCACACCCCCCAGACCCACCCAACTCCAGGAGGAAAGGGGGCTGCTTGAGGTGAGTCTCAGGGTCAAGAGTTGCCTCCTGATCTTCTCACCACCACACATAAAGTTGACATGTCTAGAGAAGCCAGTGCCAGGAGCCCTGGGCCAAAAGTTGCAGGCTGGGGTGTCCACTCCCTCAAGGGACTTCACACAGCTAATCCCTCCCTGCCTCAGCCTTGATCTCCCTGTGGGTGAAGTACGTGGGGTCAGGTCAGAGACCCCCAGCTGCAGGTGGTAACATATTCACTGTGTGGGGTCAGGTCAGAGACCTCCAGCTGCAAGTGGTAACATACTCACTAATCTGTAGCAAGATGGGAAAAGTAAGGATGTTGCTAAAGCTAACTTTATTTTATTTAAAAAACTGAGATTCTGTCCTTCCTACTTTTGGGATATTTAAAATTACTTTTGTCTTATAAAATTATAGGAATATAGATGATGGGAAGGTTTTATGTGTGTCTTATGTTCCCATTTATCATGACAAAAAATTGACAACTTCCAGAATTTACATTGATATTTTACTGGTCTATGAACACAAAACTGGTGAACCACCGAGTTGGGCAATCCCCACTTCCTGCCCAGTCCTGGTTTCAGAGAGGGAAGAGCAGCAGCGAGTGCCCCCTGGCGGTCACTGCCTGACCACAGGTCCCACCCTGGGCCCCAGGCAGGCCACAGTCTGAGTAGCCTGTTTCTTGAAGGGAAGAAACGTTCCCAGGACCATGATAGCAGTAATCTCAGCTGGTGTTTCTTGAGGGTTTTCTGTGCGCGAGCCTTGGTTCATTTATCTTCATAGCAATCCTGCAAGGATCCCTTTAAAATGAAAACAAAAAAATGACCTTCATTGTTCCCATCTCTTTACAAAAGTAATACGTGGCCAATTAAATAATCAAGCATTACAAAAGTTTATCAACAGACAAAGTCCCTACTCAGTCCATTCCCCGGAGATGCCCCCAGAGGCTTTCTCTGTTTCTGCTTTACCTTTTGCCACTAGTGGTAATTGAACCTGCTGCTGTGAGTATAGTCTGAGCCAGGGCAGGAAACCTACCTGGTCAGGCATGCAGCAGGGGCAGACTGGTGCTTCTTGTCAGCACTGTCAGCAGTGGCTGTGGCCGCTGTGCCCAGAGCAGGATGGTGGAGTCTGGATTGGATTTAGGGGCAGCTTATGCCTGATGATCCTGTCTCCAAAGCCAGACCCTCTTCGATGGCTCCCCAGAGCCCTGGTCTCAGCCCTTCCCACCCAACCTACTGGGCCTCCTCTTGATGGTCTTGGGCAGTTTGGAGAGGACAGCTGCATCATGTTCCACCTATTGCTGGGAGCGGGTATGGGCCAGGGCCAGTCCTCTGAGGCGACTCTCCCTTCTGGCTCACCCCTGCCCAGGGATGAGATCTACTGCCAGATCAGCAAGCAGCTGACCCACAACCCCTCCAAGAGCAGCTACGCCCGGGGCTGGATCCTCATGTCTCTCTGCGTGGGCTGCTTTGCCCCCTCGGAGAAGTTCGTCAAGGTAGAAGGGCTTCTGGCTTCCTGGGATGGGAAGGGGAGCTGGGCACTGTCCCAGCACTAGGGAGGCAGCAAGAAGAAGGGGCCTCTCCCTCAGGCCGGGCCACCTCCCGCGGGGCCCCATCTTCCTGGCATCCCTCCTCCCAGGCAGCCACCCTTCGCCTATTTTTCCCTCAGCCCCATTTTACTAATGAGGAGGCTGAGTCTGACCAGCGTGTCTTGCCCTCTGGACACTTATGTTGGGGCCAGCACTTCTGTTTACCTTGGTCTCAAGCCCCAGGTGCTGGGGATACAGAGGGGTCCTGGCACTTTGAGGGTGCAGGAGGAGGAGGTTAGACTGGGCCCCAGAGGAGGTTACACCTAAGCCAGGTGAGCGCGGGGGGTACTGTGTAAAGTGCAACAGCAGGCACGGCTGGAGACCAGTGGAGTCAGATAGTAGTGGCCTGGCTGTCACACTGCGGTTCCGAGGGCAGCAGTAGTCTGGAGAGGAGAGGAGGGTGAAGGCCTGGTGTCTAGGAGGGACAGGCCTCACTAGGCCCTCTGGCCACAGTACCTGCGGAACTTCATCCATGGGGGGCCACCTGGCTACGCCCCATACTGCGAGGAGCGCCTGAGGAGGACTTCTGTCAATGGGACGAGGACACAGCCACCCAGCTGGCTGGAGCTGCAGGTGTGGCCCAGCCCCACCAAGTGTGTGCGTGTGTGTATGTGTATCCGGTACATTTAGATGACCCGGAAGTGTTCCTGCTCTGGTGATCTGTGGTTCCTTGAGTCCCCACTCAAGGTCTGGCATCCCCGGCCCACTGGGAATAGGAAACCCCAAAAAGGATGATTGACCCCCATTTGCTGACTTGGGTGAGGGGGATTCCCTGTGCATCTCAGTGTGGCTTCATCTGTGGCACAGTGATGATGATACTCACCGCCTGGGGTCTCCTGGTGGTTATGTGAAGTGACAGCAGAAGCCCCTAGCCCATGGCAGTACCCCACCTCTCAGCCCCAGGGCCTCTAAAGTTCTAGCTGGGGTAGGGCACACAGCAGGGCCTCCTGGGCACCCATGACAGGGACAGACAGTGGCCAGTGGGATGCTTGACGTGGGGCTCAGAGGCGGCTCTGACCCCACAGGGAGAGCAGAGTCCAGAAGGAGTGAGCTGGTCTGAAGTGGACGGACCCCACAAGCCCTCTTGGTCACTTCCAGGCCACCAAGTCCAAGAAGCCCATCATGTTGCCCGTGACGTTCATGGACGGGACCACCAAGACCCTGCTGACAGACTCAGCAACCACAGCTAAGGAGCTGTGCAATGCGCTGGCCGACAAGATCTCCCTCAAGGACCGCTTCGGGTTCTCCCTCTACATTGCCCTGTTTGACAAGGTATGGCCGCCTGGAGCACCTCCTCCTGACCCCGCTCTAAGCCCAGTGCTGCCCCTACAGGTTATTCATCTGGGTGAACCTGGGTTTCCTCCAGAGCCGTGGCTCATCAGATGCTTAGGGAATCCTAAGGAAAACCTAACAGTAGGGTGCAGATAGAAGCCCAGAGCCGCCATCAGTCACATGAGGCCAGATGAACCCTCCGCTGGCCCTGACGGAAGAGCATCGTCACTTGGCTGTCTGACATTCAGCTTTCTTATGTGCAAATGGGAATGTAACAGTGCCTTGTTAGGTCACCACCTTGTGTGTTGGGGAAACTCCTCAACAGATGGGATATCCTTCCCTCTCACGCTTAACCAGAGGAGCGTGGTCCCCCAGGCGCACCTCCAGGATGGAGCCTTCTCTGCTACACAGGCCTGGGGGCTGCCGGTTTCGCCTCCACACCCACAGCACCACATGCAGCAGGCCTGGCATGGAGCCTTGCCCATTGGTCACAGTTTGCCTAAATTGTTCTTGCCTTACACACCTCCTGTGTTCTTAGTGACCGTTTGTCCAACAGTTTCACAAAGGGCTTCTGCTAAGAAATGGGAGTTCCACCTAACAACCCAGAACTGCTACTAGAAAGTAACTGGGTGTGCTGCCCAGAGCCTTGGCAGGGTGGGATCCAGGGGTCCCATTCTGGTCTGCTTCCTGGGGGACCTTGGGCACATGCCTTCCTTCTCTGGACCTCAGTTTTCCACCTGAACTAGGACACTTGGCACAACTGAGGCTCCTTGAAGTCTTCCCTGACTTCATACCTACTTATCCTTCTCTGCTGTGCCCACAGGTGTCCTCCCTGGGCAGCGGCAGTGACCATGTCATGGACGCCATCTCCCAGTGTGAGCAGTACGCCAAGGAGCAGGGCGCCCAGGAGCGCAATGCCCCCTGGAGGCTCTTCTTCCGCAAAGAGGTCTTCACACCCTGGCACAATCCCTCAGAAGACAATGTGGCCACCAACCTCATCTACCAGCAGGTGGTGCGAGGAGTGAAATTTGGGGAGTACAGGTGTGAGAAGGTGAGTGTGAGCGAGTCTTCTGCTGTGCCGCCATGGCCCACAACCACCTGTCTTGGAGGTTTGGGCTGAGAGCTACCCACTATGACCCCCATTAGTGAATGTTGAGGTTACCCTGATTGCAGCTGGGCCTGGATTTACATTGGGGGCTGGAAAGGGGAGAAACAATTACAGGAACAAGGGTTTGGGGGGATATCCTGATCCTGCCTGTGGGCAGGGCCTGGCTCCAAAGATGTGCTCCAGGACTTTCTGTGTTGTTCTGAGTTAGCCCAGAGAAAGAGATCAATTCTTTGAAACCAGGGTTTGCAAATGTGTATTCTTTTTTCTACTTCTGAGGCCATGAGTGACATGGTTAAGGTGGAGATGAGGACATAGTCATGGTGGATCTGATAGTGCTCCGATCCTGTGGGAGATTGTAATGAACAGAACAGATGAGGATGAAGATGGTGGAAATGAAGAGGATGGTTGGTCGTGGTGGCGATGGTGTTCGTGATGGTGACAGTAGAGGCAGTGATGGTGCTGGTGATGATGGTGGTGTCTGTAGTGGTGATGACAGAGGCAGTGATGGTGGTGATGATGGAGGTGTTGGTAGTGGTAATAGTGCAGGTGCAACGATAGTAGTGGTGGGAGTGGAGCAGGGATGGTGGTGCTGGTGGTGATGATAATGGTGGCGTTGGTGGTGGTAAGCAAATATTCAGTCGCAGTCACATTAGGACAGCCATATCAGTTGCTAAAATTCTGAAATACTCAAACTAGTTGGAACATATCCATTGTCATCAAGATCCTCAATAGCCTTTCTGTATTGTCCCTGCTGCTGGAGCCCTGGGGAATACTGGGTAGGCATCACTAGGGCAGCTGTGCACCAGCCTGGGCATCTCCAAATTCCCATCCCACCCGGCTCTCTGAAGCCTTTGCAGTAGAGTCTGCTGGCTGGTAAATACTTTGACTCCCCTGGTTTGTGCTGCTGGTGATGAAGGGAGTGATGTCCTCACCTCCTGGGCCTCCTCCAGTAGTCCCAGGTCTCCTGTTTTCTCTGCTCTTGTTGGTCAGTTCTAGCTGCTGTCTCACAGAGCTGAGTGTGTTGTGGCTGCTGACTGCTCTCTTTGGGTTACTTGGAGTGCCCCTGTTGAGGGCCCAGCTCCATACAGGTGAGGACCAGGAAGGAGTGAAGGTGTGGCTCTGCCCTTGGAGAGTTCATGGTTCCCTGAATAGACAGGAATTCCCTGATGAATCAGTGAGAACACAAGGTCTAGAAGGCCAGGGTCTGAGAACTGCTGGGGGCAGGGCCAGGAGCAGGGCCCAGGGGGATTTGGTGGTCTGGAAGGGCTGCCTGGAGGGGCCTGGGCCACACACACAACCAGCGGCTCTCCCACCTAGGAGGACGACCTGGCCGAGCTGGCCTCCCAGCAGTACTTTGTGGACTATGGCTCGGAGATGATCCTGGAGCGCCTCTTGAACCTTGTGCCCACCTACATCCCTGACCGAGAGATCACACCCCTGAAGACACTTGAGAAGTGGGCCCAGCTGGCCATCGCTGCCCACAAGAAGGTAGGTGGGCTGGGAAGGACCAAAGGGGCAAAGATCTGAGCAACTAAGTCCCAGCCCTCACCTGTGCAGAGGGGACCGAAAGGAGGCGAGGGTGTGTCCTGGGGTCAGGATGGCTCTGACCTCCTGTCTCCTGGCAGTCCTTTCTCCACCATGGACATCAGCTCACAGGCAGGGTAGGCTGGGTGCCAGGGACACAGAGCATCAAACCCAGTCTTGTGGCCTTATGAGGGAAACTGGGGGTCATGAGTGTTGGCGTCCCCCTTCCTGGTCTTATACCAGCCACTCACTAACGCCACAGCTTCCCAGGAGCTACAGCTCGGCCTTGGTGGTAGGTCCTGAAGGGAGTTTCTAGGGAGTGCACCTCCTTCTCCCTAAAAGATTCCAGCCTAGCGTCCTCCCTGGGAACCCTAGTACAGGCCCTTGTACCCACCTTGCTCAGAGCTTAGGCCCCTAACCAGCTGTGAGTAGTTCCCTGCCCAGCTGAGGGCCCTCCCTAGGTGGAACAGGAGTGTCCAGGTGGGGAAAGGGGTGGGACAACAGCTGCTGGCAGGTGACCCACAGCCTCCTCACCTCTGTGGGCTCTGCTGAGCAAGAGTAGAGTCGTCTTTGTGCAAAGTTGAGGAAGAGCCCCCCAACACCCTCAGTCTCTCACCCCTGCACCACTTGACCTTGGTCGTCCTTCCTGACCATTCACCTTCTCCAATGAGCTCCCCACTGGCCTCTTCCTGGCCCTGAATGCTCCCTGTGCCAGCTTCTTCATCCAACCATGGCTTACCCCAAGGCCCTCACCTCCCCCAGGAGGGGTCCAGAAGAGGAGCATATTCTCCCAGCCAGCCTCTCTTTCGAGTGAGAGACTTTTTTCGTCCTCTCATCAGCTCTCATACCCCATCAGCTGTGAGTCTGCCTCCCAAATAGCCTCAGCCCTGTGCCACCCCACCCCTTTTTCCCCCAGTGTTCTTGGGGCCCACGACCCTTGTGCCACTTGGTATGGGGCTTGCTCTGGGTTTGGTGCTATTGTCACACAATTGTCATTTTATTCTGGGCACTTGCCCTGCACCAGACACCACAGCAAGCCTGGAGACACAGCACAAGTGGGACGGAGACATGGCCTGCCCTTTCTGAGCCCACGGCTGAGCTGTGTCTCTCCCCCCAGGCTGGAGAGCTCCAGGGCTTGCATCCCTGAGCCCTGTGCCAGGCCTCTCTGAGGGGACAGACGTGGATCTGAATGATTTTTAGGGCAGAAGGGCGCATGATAGGCTGTCAGGGCTTCTGTAACGAAGCACACTAGATGACTTAGACCACAGGAGTGCACATCTGAGTTCTGGAGTCAAGAAGTCCATGACCAGGATGTTAGGGCAGTTCCTTCTGAGGCCACTCTCTGTGGCTTACCCAAGGGTGTCTTTTCCACCTGTCCCCACATGGTCTATCCTCTGTGCCCATGCATGTCTGTGTCCTAATTCTCACTGTAAGGACACCAGTCATGTTGGATAAGGGTCTATCCCAATGACCTTATTTTAATGCAATTACCTCCTCGCAGACCTCATCTCCAAATAGGGTTGTGTTCTGAGTTACTGGGGCTTAGGACTTCAACACACAAATTTAGGGGAGAGAGGGACACAGAATTCAGTCTAGAACAGAGAGGTATTTTTTAAAACATTTTCTACTGAGATAATTTCAGATACGTAAAGAAGTTTTAAGCCTTAGAACTGCCAGTAGCCACATTTGCTGTGTGGGTTTCCCTCTCTGCCAACTATTCTCGAATGGCTTAGAAAAAGCCATTCTCTCTGTGTACATATGTATTATCCTTTTTTCTTTCTTTCTTTTTTTTTTTAAATATTTCTTTCTTTTTTTATTAATTGATAGCTGTATACATTAATGCAAACATGGGGTACATTGTACTGTTTTCATATACAATTTGAAATACTTTCATCAAGCTGGTTAACATAAATTTCATGTCATTTGCTTAGTCATTGTATCAAAA
>CAUYQV010032920.1:0-20000 GCA_963574575.1 Galagoides demidoff
CAGGCGCCCGCCACAACGCCCGGCCATTTTTTGGTTGCAGCCATCATTGTTGTTTGGCGGGCCCGGGCTGGGGATTCGAACCCACCACCTTAGGTGTACGTGGCTGGTGCCTTAGCCGATTGAGCCACAGGCGCCGAGCCACCACAACTTATTCAAGAATAAATTTTCTTCTTGGAAATTTGTTAACTAATATGAGATGGGTAGTCTCAAACTTCTCTATAAAGTTAAGCTTTCTATATCTCAGCCTTAAATAAGAGTCAAAATTTGAAACAGGATTAGTGAGGAGATAGATTGGAATTTATTTCATATTTTAAATTTTTATCATGTTGACAAATGAGATTACAGTTTAAGGTCTTTTTCATTTCCTTGGTTTTTTGTTTTCTTTGAGATGGAATATGTTGGATTTATTGAATGGTTTTCATAAATGAGTTTTGGAATAAATGCCACAGAGACTTGGCCATGTTAGAAATACCACTGGTAAGCTGATAGTAATATAAAAAACATGTTACAATCAAGGCAGTTCCTTTTTGGTGTTAATTTCAGTGGCAGGTCTAGGTTGCAGTCCATCCTCTGTGTACCATTTAACCTCTTCTGAAGCTTAAGGTAACAAGTTCTGTTCAGAGTCATTTTCTTTTCTTTTTTACTTGTGAAACTGTGAAAACATTTAACAGAGGGTTATTAGATGACTTTTAAAATTGGTCTAGCCTTTATATTTAATGAGGTTAACATTTAGTTGCTTGGGATTATTAAAATTACTGATTTGATATTGGAGAAGGTATTTCGATTAATTTTGTTTGGTAAGAAATATAAATGACTGTTACTAAGTATTTTAAATTATTCTCAAAGATTTAGTTGCATGTAGAATAAAAATTGTCTGCTGTAATCAGTTTATAATCAGATTACATGTATATTGTGGTATATGATCTGACTTTAATTGAACAAGTGATGTTTGCAAATGAAAGGTTTTCATTTCATTCTTAAAACCAAATATTAAACAAATGAAAGTTATGTATTATCTGTACACCTTTAAATCTTTGACTTACACTTTTAAATGTTTTCTTTTTTGGGGGGGGCAATCTTACTTTATCACCCTCGGTAGAGTGCCGTGGCATTACAGCTCACAGCAACCTCCAACTCTTGGGCTTCGGTGATTCTCTTGCCTCAGTCTCCTGAGTAGCTGCGACTACAGGTGCCTGCCACACGCCTGGGCTATTTTGTTGTTGTTGTTCCAGTTTGGCTGTGTTAGGTTTGAACCCGCCACCCTCGGTATATGGGGCTGGCATCCTACCCACTGAGCCACAGGTGCTGCCCACTTTTAAATATTTTCTTCAGAAGGTTTTGTAACTGTTTGTAATATCTGGTTGATTTGGAGTGATTTTATTTTATTTTATTTTAGTTTTTTTTTTTTTTTTTTTTGAGACAGGAGCCTCAAGCTGTCCCCCTGGATAGAGTTTTGTGGCATTACAGCTCACAGCAACCTCCAACTCCTGGGCTCAAGTGAGTCTCCTGCCTCAGCCTCCCGAGTAGCTGGGACCACAGGCACCCGCCACAACGCCTGGCTATTTTTTTGTTGCAGCTGTCATTGTTGTTTGGCAGGTCTGGGCTGGATTCGAACCCGCCACCTTGGGTGTACGTGGCTGGCGCCTTAGCCACTTGAGCCACAGGCGCTGAGCCAATGATTTTATATAGAGTACTGAGGTTAATACATATTTACATATTAATACCTAGTAAATTCTTCACTGTAATATTTGTTGAATTTTTTTTCTTTGCCACTGTATAATGGGATTACTTGGAGTATTTGTCTTAATGTTGAGTTACTTTAGTCATATCATAAATATTGTACTATAAATACTAGACCAAATTTGAAGGTTGATCAGTACTGTGCCGGATACTTAATCCTCAAAATTTCTTATTATATTTTCCAACTAGTACATAAAAGATGCCATTCTGCCTTGGGCTTGTTAATTCATGATAATCCTTTAAAAATTAAAAATAATTTTTTTAATAATAAAGATGTTAATTGCAGAAAATTAGAAAATGACACATCAGCAGAAAAGAAGCTAGACATTTATGATCCTATGACCCGTAGACAACTATGATAAATAACTTGGTGTATATTTCTCCAGATAGTTTTCTGTGTTAAATAAATGTGTAACAAATGTAGATCAATGTGAGTTTTTCCTTTCTTTGAGTCCTTTGTCTCTGCAATATTTCTTCTAGATTTTTGCATGTTTGGCTTATCTTTTTTAGGACTCAGTCTAAGCACCACCTCCTTAAAAGAGCATCCCCAACATTTAGAATAGCCTACTTATCACTACCTGGTATTTACTTTTTCGTGTCTAACTAGATTGTAAGATCCAGGAGAGTAGGGATTGTATCTTGTCTTAGCACCTATCCCTAGGGCCCAGAAGTGTACCTGACATACAGTAGGTATTAATACTCAAATGAAAAAATGTTTAATATTATAAACATGAGATCAGAATGTCCATGCATCTGGAAAGAAGGATAAGATACACATCCCTGACCTCAGATTGCTTACTGTCTAGGGGAGAGGTAGAAGATTAAATATGTAATAACACAGAGTATGATTCAGTGCTGAGACAGGGAAAATACACGCTGAGAGATCTTATAGCAGGAGTAGGCTATCCAGATTGGGTGGGAAGATTATTAGAGAAGGCTTTCTGGAAGAGTGACAGTGTAAAGGTTTTGTAACTATAATTTGTATATCAGTATTTTTCATTTATAATGTAATCTGTAATGGCTGCATAGTACTTCATAGTAGATAATACCAGAGTTTAATCAATTCCCTGTTATTAAATATGTAGAAGATTCCTTGTTTTTATTGTTTTAAATAATACTGTCCTGAATATCTTTATATAAAATCTTCAATTATTTTCTTAGGTAACTTTTACTTGGAAGTGGGATTGCTGGGTCTGAGGATTATACAGTAGAACCTCCATAGTTGACCACCTCCCTACACTGATCACCTCCTTAAGTTGGCCTCATTTTTGTAGTCCGGACATGGATCACGTGTGTGTATCAATACAGTAGGCCTATTTATGTTGACCACCTTCATATGTTGACCAGTTTTTTACAGACCATTGGGTAGTCAACTTACAGAGGTTCTACTGTAGTATTTTGAAGACTTTTGACATAGATCACTAAATTGTCCTCCAGAAAATTATATCAGTTTATACATCTAGGAACAATATATGAGCATGATAAAAAACCCCCAAACAAAAACATTTGTCAGTTAGTCAAAAATAGCATATTAGGTGGCATCCGTTGCTCAGTGAGTAGGGCTCCGACCACATACACCAAGCTGGTGGGTTCAAACCCAGCCTGGGCCAGCTAAAACAACAATGACAGATGCAACAAAAAAATAGCCAGGCATTGTGGTGGACGCCTGTAGTCCCAGCTACTTGGGAGGCTTAGGCAGGAGAATCGCTAAAGCTCAAGAGTTTGAGGTTGCTATGAGCTGTGGCGCCATGGCACTCTACCCAGGATGACAGCTTGAGACTCTGTATTATGGCTCAATTTGTCTTAGTTTGATTTGCCTATATGTATCATAGTAACTTTTAGACTATCACAAAATATGACCAACTTTCATTTAGATTTTATGATAGCATATGTGAAATTAGATATTTCCATTTGTAAGTCATATTAAATTATTGTTTGTCCTTGCATTATCTAGTTTTTTTTTTTCTTTTGGAGTTTTTGGCTGGGGCCAGGTTTGAACCCACTACCTCTAGTATATGGGGCTAGTGCCCTACTCCTTGAGCCACACACACCACCACTTAATCTAGTTTTTAATATAATCTTTAAGCCAGAATGTTGTATTTTAAGATCTCTATTTTATGCATTTTCTAAACCTTTACATTATAATGACAGATTCAGAGAAATTGAGAATAGCCTATTTAATTTGAGATCAAGTACCTTAGGAAGTTTGTATGTTGACATTAATACTAGCAACTAACTTCTTTTTAATTATTGTGGCCAGAAACATCAGATGAAAATGGTAAGACCCAGAGAGCTGATGATTTTGTCTTGAAGAAAATAAAGAAGAAAAAGAAAAAGAAACACCGAGAAGACATGCGAGGAAGACGACTTAAAATGTACAATAAGGAAGTACAAACCGTCTGTGCTGGCCTGACCCGCATCAGTAAAGAAATTCTCAACCAAGGACAAATAAATAGCACTTCAGGAGTTAATAAAGAGTCCTTCAGGTATCTGAAAGATGAACAGCTATGCCGATTAAATTTGGGCATGCAAGAATATCGGGTACCCCAGGGAGTACAAACACCGTTTATGACTCACCAGGAACATTCTATTCGTAGAAATTTCTTAAAAACAGGTACTAAATTTAGCAACTTTATTCATGAGGAACACCAGTCCAATGGTGGTGCTCTTGTCCTTCATGCTTACATGGATGAACTTTCATTTTTGTCTCCAATGGAGATGGAGAGGTTTTCTGAGGAGTTTCTTGCTTTGACATTCAGTGAAAATGAGAAGAATGCTGCTTACTATGCTTTAGCAATAGTGCATGGAGCAGCTGCTTATCTCCCAGACTTCTTGGACTACTTTGCTTTTAATTTCCCCAACACTCCGGTGAAAATGGAAATCCTGGGCAAGAAAGATATTGAAACAACCACCATTTCAAATTTCCACACTCAGGTAAGGTATAATCATTATTCAATTATTTGAATAAGAATATTAACAGTATTAACCTCATTTTGTTGCATAGCTCTTAGCACACTTTTGGCAAAAATTCATGGTGATAAACGTGCTTCAGATTGTTTTTCTGTACATCTACTTGAAAAAATCTTAATTGCTGAGTTCTTTGTGGGGCTTGTTACTTGAAGAAATACTTTATACATATTATGTATCATTACAGATCTTCATGGAAAACCAGTTTGAAACTAATCCAGTCTTTTACAAATCAGGTGATGTTAGTATGAAGTATGTGATTTAGATCTGGTAGCCTCAAGGTAACTTTAGTTAAGATTTACTTTTGTGTATGAAACACGTGAAGGTGTTGGCCTGTTTATTTGCCAGGTTTTTCAGTTTTTTTCTTCTTTCAGTAACTTGTTGGCAGTCTATCCCAGAAATATACCCTATTTATGTGACTTGGAAGTGTCACTAGGAAGACCGCCGTAGCCTCTGCTCCTTCTGCCTATGCACTGTTCTAGGTGAAGACATTTTCTGAAGCCTTGCTTGGGCAGCTAGGCTTAAGTCAGCAGGGAAATGTCTCCTTCTTAATCAGTGGTTTTAACCAAACACTTTTTTCAGTGAAGTTATTTGGGGGCATAAGAAGAAGTTAATAATGTGTCCTAGGTTTTTTGCTTGCATTTCTCATAAGGATTATGAATGTGAATGGTCAGCTATAAGTTTGTATTGTATATATTATAAATTCACGTTTAGTGGAATATGTATTTCACTTTTTAAAGATCCATTTTTTTCAGATTATCTAGTAAATTTGCTGCCATTCATTTCCCTTAAGATATATATATTTTTAAATAGACTTGTGTAATAAGGCTCTCAGCTGCCTGTATTATAGTGGCTTCAGGGCACTTAGAAACCTCCTCTAACCTGAATCTTTTTAGTGAGTCTTAACCATCCTTACCTCCAATGAGGGGAGTATCCAGTTTAGATTTATGAGCGTCAGAATTTCTCTAATTGAAGTTCTCTCTGCAGTAGAGAGAGCAGGAGCAGCCAATCTGGAGAGGTCGCAAGATGGGGCTGCCCAAGATGTTGGAACACGATGTGCAATAAAGGGCTTCGTCTTGGATTTTGGCCTTGTTACTGCAATCAGGTACCGAAGTGCTGACTTTTATAGTAGTTTTTCTTTTTTCATTTTTTTTTTTTTAAAGAGTTCTGCCCTTTGAAGGTTAAGGAATCCTATTTTTATAATATTGCAGAAGAGACTGAGAATAGTTCTAATATAGTCCATAATCTCCATAAGTCCTTATTTTAAAAGGAAAGATATTGCTGAGAGCAGAGTTAACCATGATTTATCACTTTTTTAATTAAAAAAAATGCAACAAATTTTCTCTTTTGATTGATAGACCAGTAAGCATATCTGAGAAATAAGCCAGAAATTTTGGGGAAAAAGTTCTGGTTTTAGAAGGGTGATTTTTTTTTTTACTTTAATATTAGTCTATAGTGCATCAAATTTTTATGTCAACAGATAGGATAGTATCCTGTATAAATAATTAATAAAAGAATATATCTCAAAATATTCCCTGCTGATTTTTGTCTTCCAATTAATTTTTTTAAATGGAGCTGAAATTTAAATGACTGTACCAACAACTTACCTTGAGATTTACTTTGAGATTTATAAAATAACCACTTTTAGAGAACATCAGATTGTTATTAAATTAACTACTTAAGCTACATAAGTATATTGGGGACTATAATGAGTCTTGTTCTGGTGGTCTTTGAACTTAATTTTACTTGTGCATTTTCACTCATTGGAGAGAGGAGGAGTGTGGGGTGGATATGGGAAGTTGGATTAGCCTATGAAAATTTGATTTAAATTTTTACTTGGTAAATCTTTGGCAGATGTTGAGATGGAAGCTAACATAGTAGCTCAAATTATATTTAGCACATCATGGTTTATAGAAATGCTTTTATGTTCGTATCTGAGTATTTGAAAATACCTAAGGAGTGGGTAAGCAGTTTTATCTGTTTTCCATTGAGGAAACTGAGGCTTGGAGATGGTGTCTGTTATCAAAATAGTATAGCTAATAAGTAGAAGAGTCCAAATGTAAATCTAGGCCACCTGAACAGTGTTCACATAATTTTACCGTATTTCTGACTTACTTCAGCCATTGGAAAAGAGATTAGTGCTTTTGTTTGTCTAAGTCAGTGACATTAAAATATCTCAGTTTAAAACAATGTGCAAAAAACTTTTGTTTCTATTTTTTTTTTGAGACAGAATCTCACTCTATCACCCTCTACAGTGCAGTGGCATTATCATAGCTCACTGCAACCTCAAACTCTTTGGGCTCAAGCAATCCACCTGCCTCCCTAATACTTGGGATTACAGGCATTCACCACCATGCCTGATTAAGTTTTCTATTTTTTTGTGGAGCTAGGATCTACAAAATTAAATACTTCTACCACATAAGAATATTGGGGACTATAATGAGACTTGTGCTATGTGCTAGTCTTGTGCTAGTCTTATGCTAGTCTTGAACTCCTAACCTCAAATGATCCTCCCACCGGGGCCTCCCAAAGTGCTAGGATTACAGGTGTGAGCCACTATGCCTGGCCTTTTTTCTAATATTTTTAACAAATAGCATTAAGTGAATACCTTGGGTATTTCGGACTTCTGTGTTTTGTGAAATCTTACAAAGTTCTGTTAAACCTATAAATAAAGTCAGTTTTTTTAATTACTTAGAGATAGTTATTGGAAGTTAGTTGTAGATTATTTTAATTTTTTATGGTGAAAAGTTATATATTTAGAATTAGCCAGCTGGACTTGGTTTAGATGATCCCAATTTTGTTGGCAACATCCAAAGCATTGTAATTGGGAGCCAGTCAAATATATGCCTTTTTTTTTTTTTTCCCTTGATACAGAGTCTCATTATGTCACCCTCTGTAGAGTGCTGTAGCATCCCAGCTCACAGCAACTCAAACTCCTGGGCTCAAGTGATTCTCTTGCCACAGCCTCCCAAGTAGCTGGGACTACAGGTGCCCACAACAATGCCTGGCTATTTTTTTTTTGTAGTTGTCATTGTTCTTTAGCAGGCCCTGGCCAGGTTTGAACCCACCAGCCCTGATTTATGTGGCTGATGTCCTAACCACTGAGCTATGGGTGCCAAACTTAACATAGGCCTGCTTCTCTCCATTAGGCCTGATCAGGGTGTTGAGCTTGGCCACATCAGTGTCGTAGAGCTTCTTCACAGCCTTTTTGATTTGGTGCTTGTTGGTTTTGACATCCACAATGAACATAAGTGTTTTGTTGTCTTCTGTCTTCTTCATGGCGGACTCATTGTTGGGGGGGAACTTGATGATGGCATAGTGGTCAAGCTTGTTTCTATTGGGGGTGCTCTTTTGATGATATCTGGGCTGCCTCTGGAGCTGTTTGTTGTGTTTGGCCCTTGGAAGGTGGATGATGTATGGATCTTTTTTTTTTTTAAGGCTGTGGATGCTTTTTAGCATTGCCTTCTGGGCCTTCAATGGCTTTGGTTTGGCATCAGCTTTGGGAGGGGTGGGAGCTTCCTCTTTTGCCTTTGGTGTTATCTTGTGAAAAGGTAGTTTAATATAATATGCAGCCACAATAATTAGTCATAACCATATTTTAAGATAGTTTATTCAACAAATATTTATTAAGGACCTACCATGTACTGGGCACTCCAGTGTTCTAAATGGACTAATTGGTAAATTCAGTCTAGTATAGGAGATGGGTAAACCAGGCATTTATACAATGTTAAGTACTAGAGTAGTGATATGCATGCATAGAGAAAACCTTACAATGGAGGGAGCACAATCCGAGATGTTACGTAACTCAGATTGGAGGTGTTTAGAAAAGGCTTTTTAAGGCATTTTTAAAAGGGGTTTAGAAAAGACATTTTAAGGCATGTAATGCTTGAATACAGTCTTATATATTTATTTATTTTTGAGACAGGTTCTTGCTCTGTTGCCTGGGCTACAGTGCAGTGGTGTCATCATAGCTAGTGCAACCTTGAACTTCTGGGTTTAGGCAATCCTCCTGCCTCAAACTCCCATGGCTGGGATTATAGACATGTAGCATGACCTCTCTAACTGCTGGGATTACAGGAGTGAATCACTACTTATGTTAGGCCTTTGTATACAGGGGCAGGTTAATGCTTCTGTAAGGACATTTTAAGGAAATAACAGCCTATGCAAATGCACAGAGGCATTTGAGAATGTCAAACTTTTCAGGGAGCTGCAAATAGCTTGACATAGCAAGAGTATATAAACACTGACTGTTAAAGGATGGGAGGAGTTGAGACTAGAGGCAGAGACATAATCAAGATTGTGAAGAGCCTTTTATAATATGCTTTTTAAAAGTTAGCACTTTCCCTAAAGGTAAAGGGGAGTCATTGATTAATTTTAGTAGGAGAATGTTGTCAGTTTATGTTTGTGAAAATTATATGGCAATGTGGGGTTTGAGATTGAGATGAAAATGAGAAGAAGTAAGAAAACTGGTTAAGTTACTGAAATGACCAGATCAGAAATTATCCATTTCCAAACCTATATGAACACAAAAGAGAAAAGAATGGAATTTGAAAAATAATTAGAGGATGGAGATTAAATGGGAGAGGGACAGAGTCTCAAGATGTCATTTGGATAAATGGGTGGATGGTGGTGCTGGTCCAAGTCAGTACAGGTTGGAAAAACTGGTTTTTGGTATGGTAGGGGTAATGAGTTCAGTTTGAGGTAATTCCAGTTGGAGTTTCCTCTGGGGATTTATGGTTACAAGTGTCTATTAGGTAGTTGAATATATCGATCTAAAACTGATAGCTGTAAAATTGGAGATGTAGACTTTGGATCCATTAATGTATTGGTGATCTAGCGATAGCATTAGAATGGAAAAGGGGTGAAACTAAGGGAAGAATCTTCTGATATACTCATATGTAAGTATGAGGAACCTCGGGAGAGACCAGAAAGAGAGACTAGGATTCAGGTGTTTTAGATTTTAAAAATCAACATGATTAAGTATTTCATTCATGTGAAGGATCGAGCAAGTAAGGATGGAATAGTGGTAGGCTGGTCAGTTAGAATTTAATTGGAGATATTATCAAGACCAGTACTTTGCAAACCATGGGCATCTAAATGGTACTATACATTATGCCTTTTCTTTAGGACTTTGCTACTCCAAGTGCACTCTACCTATGAATTTGGCACCAGCAGGAAACTTGTTAGAAATATAGCTGCTCAGGCTCTTACCCAGATTTTCTGAATCAGAATCTGCATTTTAAAAGATCCCCAGGCGTGATTTGTGTACACATTAAGATTTGAGAAGTTTTAGAACTCATCTCCACTAACAGGAGGAAGTAAAATTTTGGGTTGTTTTATGCAAGAAAAAGATCTCTTATTTTTATATTTTTAAATTATTGCAGTGCCTAAAGCTAAGACTCATATATAGATTTTTTTTTTTTTTTAGAAACAAGAGTCTCACTTTATTGCCCTTGGTAGAGTGCTGTGGTGTCACAGCTCATAGCAACCTCCAGCTCTTGGGCTTAGGTGATTCTCTTGCCTCAGCCTCCTGAGCAGCTGGGACTACAGGTGCCCACTACAACGCCCGGCTATTTTTTCGTTGCAGTTTGGCTGGGGCTGGGTTCCAACCCGCCAGCCTCAGTATATGGCACCCTACTCACTGAGCCATAGGCACCGCTCATAAATTGAGTCTTTACAAAAACAGAAATGTCATTCTGGGAGCAATTCAAAGCCCTCCCAACCTTTTTACCTGTTCACCTGGAGATACATGCAGTCACTGTAAGGTGTCAGGGCATGGAAAATGTGTAAGTCTGGCACTTTAGAAAAACAGAGAAAAGTTCAAATGGGCACAGCCTAGACGTCTGATGATTGGCAAATACGCCCCTCACCTCCGTTTTGGAGAAAATGTCCACCCTTTCTCTGAGATTTTCACGTGTATGTCTTGTATTTTGTCTTCTCGTGCCCAATAGCGTCTCTTTGAAACATCCATGGAACTACTGTTACTGAAAGTTCAGCACTTGTGCCTGAGGCTTCATCAGAAGATGAAGAGAAGTGGTTTGAGGAAAAAAAAAAGGGAGTTACCAGACTCCCATCTTCAAAGTACCAACATTGTGCCTCTGAGCAGATACACAGAGGTTTTAATGGGGGGCGTTTTCAGTGTCAGGCTATTGCTATTTAGCTATAATTGATGGTTCTGATTCGTTCATCTTGGCTAAGGACTAAGACAATCTCATGACTGTAACTTGGCAATTCCTCCCAGTCATCTCCTGTGTACAAAGAACTCCCTGGCCTCCTGACCTCTGGCATGAGGCGGAGATGCAGGTTTTAATTCCCCAGAAGTGGAGGAGGTTTTAGAGAGATGGCCATTCTCCCTGTTACATCATCAATTTCCAGTGAAGACTCACTCCTAACTCCCAACTGATGGGAAACAGAGGTCAGGTGAGAGGCTATTAAGGAACAAATTGCCAAATGAAAAATCTTAAAAGTTTCCAACATAAATATTAGTAAAAAACTTTAGTCAGTGAAGCAGTTAACTTAAATCTGTTCCATCTGCTCCATCTGCCAGAAACAAAATTTGAATCCAGTTTATTTTTTTTACCTATAAACTGAAACATTGCTAAAATTTTTAAATAAAATCTGCTTCAGTCTGTATGTTTATGTATGTGTACTTGTATAATATTTTACTGCCTTTGGATAGTATTATCAAATTAACTTTGAAGAAAACAAGTGCTTATATAAATTAAGTATTCCTAAAACTGTCAGAATTGTAGAAACTAATTCAAATGCTTCTCTCTCTCTCTCTGGCTTTTTTTCTCTTTCTTTTTTTTGGTCCCATGATCTAGGATAAAGAAAGTGAGTTTTAAAATTGTTGATAAAATGAAAGCAGGAATGCCATCAGAGTTGTCGGCATTAAATATAATGAAGATATACAATTTTTTTCTATCCAGGTGTACAGTCATACAGGCCTATATTATTTGTACTGTTGCAAGGAGTTGAGGTCCAAAGGAGAGAAGGAACGCCAAACACCACGTTTTAAGGAGGAAGGGCTTTATTTCAGCTGGCATAGCGATGGCACAGAGGAGTTCAAAATGGCCACGCTCACTGGCTGGCTCAGTCCTCTCGTTTTTATCCCCCGTCAAGAAGTTCTGGCCCACGGGTACCTTTCTCATTGGTAAGTTTGAATCAAGCTGGAGCAACCGGCTCCGCAAGTGTTTGTTCCCAGGTCCCAGGGAGTTAAGTTTCTACAAATTCCTAAGTGCTGAGTCCCCTTGGGGAGGACCTTGGGTGTATCCTTGGGGTCTCCTTGAGAAGACCTCTGTTCTCTCAGACCTCCCTTCTGGTATCCTCTCTCACTACTAGATGTTTAAGATAGTAAAATGATAAATTTAACATAAGAACAAAATGTATAATTAAATTGCTTGGTGCACGTTAAGCATGGCAGTCAGAAAAAACAGAAGGAAGCACCATTATCTCTACCTTTTTAGTTTGTTTCTGTGATTTTTTTAAAAAATTTGCCTGATATGTCATCAACAACAAAATTAAACCACACAGGATAATGGCTATCTTTGTTTAATGTTTCATGAAATTTTCATGAGCACTTCGAGCACAATTGTTAAGAACAAGTGAATTAAATGTAAGTGAGGATAAGTTTACAAATTTTTTAATAAAAATTATGTTTTATAACATTTCTGCCTGAAAACAGTGTCTAATGCCTTTTTGGTAATTAGCAAATTTAAAGTTCTGCTAAGTTAAATTAAGCAATATCTATTCATTTAATATCTGAGCCATCTTGAAGTGGTCTGTAGGATGGAGCCTGAGAACCTAAGCTGAGGCCGTCCAGCTGAGCTGGTCTGCTTAGCTCACATTCTCCCTTGCACCCCCAGGATCATCTAGTTAAGGTTTCACTATGATTGGAAGGACGTTTGTCTCAGGGGACTTGGAGGAGGTAGTCACACATAGACAATAAGTGTTGTGATATTGGTAAAGGTTACTCTGATGATATGATGTTTTCTATGATGATTCTCTCAGGTACTTTGTTAAACATGAAAATCACCTTTCTGTTGTTCAAAGATTTTGTGTTGTTAGAACGGGGACTACTTTGATGTTACTTCCTATCAGATAAAGTTAAAATTTCCTAGGTTGATTTCCTTGTATTTCATTATAAAAGTTATTAGAATTGCAACTGAGGCAGAACAGAATTGAAAGACTATTCTCACTCTTGTCCAGAATTGCTGGCCTTGTGATAAATAAAGCTGACAAATAAACAAATAAACCTAAAACCCATCTCTGCATATTGGCTGACAGTGACAGGTGGCCAGGCCCTCTTCATTGGTAACAGTCTTTAAATAAGATAAAGTACTGAAATGTTAATTACCAATCAGAGGCATACATTTATATGCTTTGAGTATCTTGTTTTATATGGTATAGAGAAGCTAGGTAAATCTGAGTCTCTCAGGAACATGAGACATTGCACCAGGAGGAATAGCAAATCCCTGTGGCAGTGTGAGAGGTATATAAAGAATGTAAGGTATGTTTTTGATAAGGAAAGTTATGAAAGGCATGTTTCTGTTCAAAATAAAAGAAAGTAATTTTATTCTAAAGAAAAACAGTTATTTCAGAATGAGAAAAAAGTGTGAGGTAAAAATCGTAAGCCCCCCAGAAGACTGAAGGACCCCACTCTCTTGGCCTCAGGAACCCCAGAAAAACCTTAAGGTTGAGTTGTGGATCTGAGGAGAAGAGAGGTCAGACACACATTTTCATATATTTTTCCTTTTGGAATTATTCTTTATAACAATGAGATGCTAAATCATTAACAGGTCTAAGGCCATATATTAAGCCATACCTGAAGGCTATCGATTTACTTAACAAGGTGAGGACTGTGGCTCACACCTGTCATCCTAGCACTCTGGGAGGCCAAGGCAGGTAGATTGCCTAAGCTCACAGATTCAAGACTAGCCTGAGCTAGAGCAAGACCTTGCCTTTAAAAATAGCCAGTTATTTGTGGTGGGCACCGGTAGTCCCTCCTACTATTGAGGCTAAGGCACGATAATCACTTGAGCTCAAGAGTTTAAGGTTGCTGTGAGATATGATGCCACAGCACTCTACCACCAAAGGTGACAAGGTGGGATTCTGTCTCAAAAAAAAAAAAAATTACTTAACAAATCGCTTGAATTTTGATAAATGTCCAGTGGTTTGTCCTTGATTAACGATCATCTTTATCTTATGTCAAAACGTGCTAAGCCTTTAGACAAAGCTGCATTTATTTAACCACTTACAAATCAAAGAATCTTTAAACCATCCTGTAACTTGTAAGCCCCATTTGACATGTGCTGCCTCTTCAGGCCAAACCAATATACATCTTCCACATGAATTAGGATCTTACTTATAATTTCTGCTTCCATGAATGTATAAGACCAAACTGTCACCCAGCTACATTTTCCCAGGAATTCTTGGGGCCATATGCTGGGGTCACAGTCAGCTCAGAGTATATCTTTTTGAATTATTTTACAGAGTTTGGTTTTTTTTCTAACAAAAGAAAAGTGTAGGACAAAAACTGATGTAAAAATATAAAAAGGTTGCAGAAGGTTTGCCAAAAGGAATTTTTTTTGTGTGTCGTCAAGCTGCTAAGACTGAATGAATTCATTTATAAATTTAAAAAAAAATGATAAGCCTAGATGTCAAAAGTGTACTGATATAAAACTAGAAAGGCAAATTTTTTTTGGATTATTGGCCTGATCTTAATAAAGAGATTGTGGAAGATTTTTCTTTACCTTTGACTAATGTACCCAGAAAACAAACATCTTATGTTTTATCCAAATAATTTCTTGCACTTCATGTTGTCTTTTTAAGTTCTTTTATTCTTTGCAATATTAAAAAAGCTATTTTGTTTACAGGTATATGACCTTCTCTATTTGCCTATAAAATCTTTTATTAATAATTTTGTTAAATAGATAGCTAGTGTTATTTCATAGCAGTCTGTGATTCTAAATAAGGATTAAAACCTTTTGTTTTTTTTTTATAACATCTCAAAATTAAATTTGAGATTTGTTTGAGATTTTTTTTTTTCTAAGACAGAGTCTTGCTCTATTGTCCTGGGTAGAGTGACACCATCACAGCTTATTGTAACCTCAAACTTCTGTCCTGAAGGCATTGATTCTCCTGCTTCAGCCTCCCAAGTTGCTGGGACTAGAGGCACTCACCATAATACCTGCCTAATTTTTCTATTTTTGGTAGAGATATGGTCTTACTCTTGCTCAGGCTGGTCTTGAACTGTAGAGCTCAAGAGATTCTCCTGCCTCAGCCTCCCAGAGTGCTAGTATTACAGGCATGAGATGCTGTGCCCAACCTGGTCATTGGTTTCTGAGCAACTCTGAACACCATTCATACTTGGAAAATTCTTATGCTTAAATAGGAGTCTCTACTACAGAGCTTATTAGAACTTTTCATGTGTGAAATTGAAATTGAAATTGAGACCTACTGCAGATGACCTAATGAACAATTGTATCCAAATAGTGTGAGTGGTGTGACCTTGGAAGAAGGAATGGCTCAGACCATTTGTATGGGGAGAAAAAAAACTGGCCACTTTAGACTGAGGCTAGTTTAATGCAAAAACTGGGAAAAGCATAAAAAAAAATGGGAAAGCAAACGCAGTGTTACCTCTTTAGAACTCTGTTGTCAGAGTGTAAAATATAAACGGCCACTTTGTGATTGTACATAGATTGCTAAGGTGAGAAGTAAGGGGCGTTTGCCCATCTATAGGTATGGAGTATGGGGATAACCAAGACTGATGTGATCTTTCTTCCACCTAAGAGGATACCGAATAGAAGGGATAAGGTTTCGTGTATTTTTTTCAGAATAAGATGGGAAAAGAGGATGGTACACAGCAGCTTTGGGCTGTAGAGCCTTACATTGTGGGAAGGAGAGTTCTTTCCCTGATATCCACTCCTTTCTTTTTGTTGAGGAGTCTTTGGTGAACTATGTGAAGAGATAAAGACTTCATTAGTCTACCAAAATACATCAAAGGACACCTTCCAGAGGTCAATAAAGTTAGCAAGAGGAAAGATGTTCGTGTTGATAATTTGGTTTTCTTTGAAGGATCTGAAGAAATAAAAGCTTTGTTGGATTTTGTCAAAAGATCTGGGAGTAATTTCCTGAACCTCAGGGTTCTCACACTGTCATCTAGATGCTGGCAGTGGTGGAAGGAAGGTGCAAGGGAGGAGGGGGAACTCCTAGACGCCCAGCCAACATGGGCTTTGCATGATTGATTAGCAATCAGGTGAGAAAATTGAAACAGGACTATGTGATCACATGTGATAGTTAAAAGACATTCTATCTGGTAGTGGATTGTACTTCCATATTCTCCTACAGGCTATGGGCTTAGTGAAGAGATTAAGTTTATGATCCAAAGGGTGTTATAACAATGGAACAGTCTCTTGAGGAGGTGAACTGCCAATTTGTGGAGTGTTTAACAGAGATTTGCTGATTATGTGACAATGATTCTGTAGACTGGATTGGTATATGAGGTGTAAAATGAGCCGATGATACTTAGGTGTATTTGCGATTCCAATTTGGTAAAGGATTCATAAGTATTCCTAGAGTGGAGAGACTTATATATTTGTAATACATAAACTTATTTTCTGTCAACTTAAAATAATCAAAAGGGTCAAAATCTGGTTTAAAGAGTGTCAATTCAAGCAAAAAAATTGAGGATGGACAGTTTCAGAAGCACAGATCCCAAACAATGAAAGTCAACATTCTAAAGTGTAAGTTTGGGGGGGAATTCTGGGAAAATGGCCCACTTGTAGCAACCCTTCGCAGAGGCTCCTGACCAGGGGAGAAAAACTGGACCCAATTGGATTCTATGAAGCCAAAGGTGGGGAGCTGAGCTAAGAAAGAAGTTTGGCAAGCTGTAACTCCAAGTGAAAGCATTCAAGAAAACAAATTACAGGTACAAAGCCTATTGACTAGAGGACGAGAAACCCCTCCCCCAAGCAGGAGGCCTTCCCCTCAGCAGCTATCTGCAAGCAAGCAGGGAACAAAAGAACCCTCATTTTATCTTACTGGAGAGAGCTGCTAAACACCAGGTCTCTTTTTCCAGGGAGGTCCCGCTTATGAACCTAGACACCATCCTACCAGGCATAAAATTGAACGGATATTTTCCCCCACAAGTTCAAACTCCCAGTCCACCCTTCCCCCCTTGCATGGCAGTCTGAAGTTCTGTTCCCTGCAAAGCATAGAGCATTTGGTCTTCTCCTGAGAGATCTGGGCATAGTGTGGACCACCAGCCATCAGTATGGAATCTGTGACTAATGGGGAATAGAGTGGGTGCAGGAAGAAAGTCACACTCAGTGGGAGGAGTCCCCTGGTTATGACTCTGCCCGGGTAGTGGTAGTGTTGACTCTTGGTTCAGGCTGTGTCTTGTGGGATGGGGTGCAGAACCCCTGACTCTGATGGCACCCACAGCGGGAGAGTGGTTGCCTTGTGTGGACTGAGTTTGGCAGGTAGGGCTGGTCCCTAGTCCCTTCTGGACCTTCAAGCAGAGGCTTACCAGGTATGGACTGAGACCTGAGGGCAAGGGCATGGTCTCTTGATTCCAACAGAACACCTGAACAGAGGCTTACTGGGTGAGGAGTGAGACTTGTGGGTGTGGTGTGGTGCCCTGACTCCAATAGAGCCTGTGAACAGAGGCTTGCTAGGCAGTGAACTGAGACTGGCAGGTGGGGGTGTGATGCCCTGACTTCAACTTGTCTGGCAAGCAGAGGCTTGCTGGGAGTGGACTGAGACCAGTGGGTGGGGGCATGGCCTCCAGCTCCAACTAGGCCTATGAGCAGAGAAGCGGACAACACTGTGGACTGAATCTGGATAAAAATAGACTCAGGGTGAAGGGATGGACTTGTATAATACAGGCAAATGGAAACCAGAAAAAAGCAGGGGTTGCAATTTTAGTTGCATATACAATTGGCTTTAAATCCGCAAAGATAAAGAAAGATAAGGATGGTCAGCAAATATTTGTCAAGGGAAATACACAACATGAAGGGATTTCAATAATTAATATTTGTGCACCACCAGAATGCTCCTCAATTTATAAAGCAAGCCCTAATGTAATGAAGAACTTGATATCCTCCTGCAGTATAATAGGTGGAGATTTTAACACCCCTTTAACAGTTTTGGATAGATCCTCCAAGAAGAAACTAAACAAAAAAATACTAGACTTAAACCTGACACTAGAACAAATGGAATTTACAGACCTGCACAGAAAATTTCATCCTAATAAAACTGAATATACGTTCTTCTCATCATCCCACGGATCATCCTCCAAAATAGATCATATTCTAGGACACAAGTCTAATCTCAGCAAATTTAAAAGAATAGAAATTATTCCTTGTATCTTCTTGGACCACCATGGAACTCAACAGCAACAGGAATCTTCATACTGAAACAAAGTCATGGAAACTAAATAATCTTAGGCTGAATGATAGCTGGGTCAAACATGAGATTAAGAAGGAAATCACATTTTTGCAACAAAATGATAATGAAGACACAAATTTTCAAAACCTGCAGGATACTGCAAAGGCAGTCTTAAAAATTTATAGCATTGGAAGCCTTCATCAAGAAAACAGAAGGAGAGGAAACCAACAACTTAATGGATCATCTCAGGCAACTGGAAAAGAAAGAACTTTCCAACCCCAAACCCAGCAGAAGAATAGAAATAACCAAAATTAGGGCAGAATTAAATAAAATTTAAAATAAAAGAATTATTCAGAATATCAACCCAAAAAGTTGGTTTTTTGAAAAGATTAATAAAATTGATAAACCTTTGGCCAACCTAATCAGAAACAGAAAAGTAAAATGTCTAATATAGTCTCTCAGAAACAATAAAGGAGAAATAACAACAGACCTCAGAAATTCGAAAAATCTTCAATGATTACTATGAAAATCTCTATTCCCAGAAATAGGAAAATCTGAAGGAAATGGACCAATACCTAGAAGCACCCCAACTTCCTAGACTCAACCAGAAAGAATTAGAAATCTTAAATAGACCTATATTGGTCACTGAAATTGCATCAACAATATGAAATGTCCCCAAAAAGAAAAGTCCAGGACCAGACACATCTGAATTTTATCCCACTTTTCAAGAGGAACTAGTACCTATATTATACAACATTTTCCAAAGCATAGAAAAGAAGGAATACTTCCCAGCACATTCTATGAAGCAAATATCACCCTGATCCCCAAACCAGGAAAGGATCCAACAAAAAAAGAAAATTATAGACCAATATTATTAACGAATATCAATGCAAAAATATTCAATAAGACCTTAGCAAACAGAATTCAACAACACATCAAAAAATTATACACCATGATCAAGTTGGTTTTATTCCAGGGTTCCAGGGTTGGTTCAACATATGCAAATCTATAGATACAATACATCCCATCAATAAAATAAATAACATAGATCATATGATTGTGTCAAGTGATGCATAAAAATCCTTTGATAATATCCAGCATCCTTTCATGATCAGAATACTTTAAAAAATAGCCATAGAAGGGACATTTCTTAAACTGATAAAGGCCATCTACAGCGAACACATAGTGAATATCATATTGAATGGCATAAAATTGAAAACTTTTCCACTCAGATTGGGAATGAGGGAAGGATGCCCACTGTCTCCACTGATATTCAATACATAGTAATGGAAATCTTAGCCATTGCAATCAGGCAAGAGAAGGCAATCAAGGGTATCCAAATAGAGTCAGAAGAGATCAAACTCTCACTCTTTGCTGATGACATGATCCTATACCTGGAAAATCCCAGGGACTCAACTTCAAAACTTTTAGAAGTGATCAAGGAATTCAGCAGTGTCTCAGGATATAAAATCAATACTTGCAAATCAGTAGCTTTTATATATGCCAACAATAGTCAAGCTGAAAATATAGTCAAGGACTCTATTCCTTTTACAGCAGTGCCAAAGAAGATGAAATATCTGTGAATTTACCTTACAAAGGATGTAAAAGATCTCTTTAAAGAGAACTATGAAACTCTGAGAAAAGAAATAGCTGAAGATGTTAACAAATGGAAAAACATACCATGCTCATGGCTGAGAAGAATCAACATTGTTAAAATGTCCGTACTACCCAAAGTAATCTATAGATTTAATGTAATACCTATTAAAAAGCACCATTGTCAAACTTTAAAGAACTTGAAAAAATAGTACTTCATTTTATATGGAATCAGAAAAAACCTGGAATAGCCAAGACATTACTCAGAAATAAGAACAAATCAGGAGGTATCACATTACCTGACTTCAGGC
>CAUYQV010032921.1:0-11228 GCA_963574575.1 Galagoides demidoff
GGCGTTGTGGCAGGCGCCTGTGGTCCCAGCTGCTTGGGAGGCGGAGGCAGGAGACCCACTTGAGCCCAGGAGTTGGAGGTTGCTGTGAGCTGTGATGCCATGACACTCTACCCAGGGGGATAGCTTGAGGCTCCGTCTCAAAAAAAAATAAAATAAAATAAAATAACAAGATCCTGTCTCTACAAAAAAAAAAAAAAAATTAGAAGATAAAAGGAAAATAACACCCCTGTTGTCTCAGCTAGTTGGAAAACAAGGCAGGAGGATCATTTGAGCCCCAGAGATTGAGGCTGCAGTGAGCTATGATCGTGCACCTGGGTGACACAGTGTCTCTAAAAAGTAAAATAAAATAAAATTCCAGGTGACATAAACAATTACAATGAAATTATGCTGATTTTGTTAATAATGAATTGAAGAGGGCAGTGCCTATGGCTTACTGAGTAGGGTGTCAGCCCCATATACTGAAGGTGGTGGGTTGGAACCTGGCCCTGGCCAAACTGCAACAACAACAAAAAAACAGCCAGGCATTGTGGCAGGTGGCTGTAGTCTAGCTACTGGGGAGGCTGAGGCAAGAGCTGGAGGTTGCTGTGAGCTGTGATACTACAGCACTCTACCAGGGACAACAAAGTGAGACTTTGTCTTTAGAAGAAAAAAAAATAATGAATTGAAGAATCGATAGATACTATTTTCATTTGTGCTGATAGAGTAAGTTTTAGTATTATTTGGTTAACAAAAATACCTGTACTTGCCAACACACTAAAGGAAAACAAAAGTAAATGTAGTACACATATCAAAAGATGTAAAACAAAAGCAACAGCAAAGATCTAAAAAATAGAATAAAATAAGACGACTGGCTAGGTGCAGTGGCTCACACTTGTAATCCCAGCACTTCGGGAAATGGGGGCTGGAAGACTGCTGGACCCCAGCAGTTTGAGACTGCATTGAGCTGTGACCACACCACTGCACTCCACAGCACTCCAGCCTGGGTGACAGTGGGAGACGCTGTCTCTGAGAAAAACAGACTGATTAGTATCAGTTTGATACCTGATTTCCAGGCTCTTGGTCTCTACTTTGGAAGAATGAATCTACATACCACCAGCTCAACGGTAAGTCAGGATTTATTTAAAGACACAAGAATTACAACGATCACAAAGAACCAACCCTCCTTGCAGAGAGAGCCCAGGAGGGGAACAAGGTCTCCTGCTCCCTCTTTGAGGTCTGTTTCTGGGCTCTCTACTCAGGGGCTTATATAGTGGCAGGGGGGTTGTTTTGTAGGAAGTCGATGTTGACTCTTAGGGGGTGGTCCTTGTCAATTTCAGCCAGCTATCCAATGAGCACTCAGGCCTTAGAAACTGACATGAAATTGACCAGTCAGGAGTGCACGTGGAGCAGACAGCAAGGCACCATCCATGAAATTGACCAGCCAGAAGTGCAGTGTCTAGGAGACAGCAAGGAGCCAGTGTCTCCCAGCACGTGTCCACCCCATATCAAGCTGGTTCCTCCATCCTCCGCAACAGGTCCAGGGCTAAGGTGGCAGGTCGTGGTGCCACCTTGTACTGCATCAAGTTGTACCTAAAAAGGTTTGACACTCTTTTAAAAAAAAAACAAACAATTATACAATGTTTAATAGGAATACGAGTAAACCAAATGACACAGAAAAGTTAAAAGCAAAAGGCTGGGCAAAGAAAGAGGAAGTAAATGCAACCAGAAAAAAGTGGGTAACAATAACAACACCAGTTAAAGTAGAATTTAACAAAAACAAAAAAGGAAAATTAAAAATGTGAAATTCATTTTAATAAAAGATCCAATATACAGAAAAATATATATAATAGTCATAAAGCTTTATGCACTAAGTAGTATAGCCCTACATACATATTTTAAAAAGCAAATTTAAGGAGAAATGGACAAAAACACATTCCTCTAAATCTTGGAAAGCTCAAAAGACAAAAATATTAAGTCTACAGAAAAGTTAAGAGTTGAATGGTTTGATTATTGTGATCAATTAGACAAATATAATGTGTATATACTAAACTTTATATGCTATAGAAGGCAGCAATGGGAACTTTATAATTAACACATTTCAGGCCACATTAAAAAACCTAATAAATTATCAAAACCAAAATTGCACATATTACCCAGATTCTTACTGTGTTGTAAACTGGGAGATAAGAATTGAGGGGAAAAAAACCTAAATAATGTGGAAATTGGAAATCTTTTTACGAAATAATTCTTAACATAAAGAAAAAAATTTTAAATGCAGTTAAAAAATAATGAAAATACTATTTATGAAAATTCATAGGATGAAACCAATGTATGACCTCAAGACACAGCCAGTATTAAAAATATTTTATTTTTTAAGGAGTAAAAAAGGAAAGAAAATACACTAACCAATCAATTCAAGAAACGACTGAAAAAGAATAGGAACAACATTCAATTCAAGAAGGTAATAAGAGGATAAAACAAATCTAAGAAAACAATAGGGATAAAAATGTTTAGAAAGCAAATAGCAGATTAGCATTTTTTTTTGTTTCGTTTGGAATTTCAATAAGAAAAAATGGGTATAAGAGAAGTAGGAGTAAACTGAAATGGTAAGTTGAATATAGTTTTTTATTTTTTGAGACAGAGTCTCAAGCTGTCACCCTGGGTAGAGTGCTGTGGCATCATGGCTGCCTCAGTTTTTCTATTTTTAGTAGAGACAGGGTCTCGCTTTTGCTCAGGCTGGTCTCCAACTCCGGAACTCAAGCTATCCATCCACCTTGCCCTCCCAGAGTGCTAGGATTACAGGCCTGAGCCACTGACACCCAGCCTAGTATAGTTTTTAAAATAATGCCCACATCTTTTTTTTTCAGTTTTGTTGCAGCATTTGACTGTGGTCCTTTATATTTACTTTTGAAAATAACATCTAATTTCCCCCTGATGGTTACAAAGTTCTACAATGTTTATTGTAGAAAATTTATAAGTTGGCTCGGTGCCTGTGGCTCAAGTGGCTAAAGTGCCAGCCACGTACACCTAAAGTGGTGGGTTCAAATCCAGCCCGGGCCGCCAAACGACAATGATGGCTGCAACCAAAAAATAGCCAGGCGCTATGGCGGGCGCCTGTGGTCCCAGCTACTTGGGAGGCTGAGGCAGGAGACTCGCTTGAGCCCAGGAGTTGGAGGTTGCTGTGAGCTGTGATGCCACGGCTCTCTACCCAGGAGGATAGCTTGAGGCCCTGTCTCAAAAAAAAAGAAAGCAGTCTTCTTGGTTGTCATTTCATAAACTTGAAAGAGGCAGATAACTGATTATAATCCCAGCTACTGGAGAGGTCGAGGGAAGAGGATCACCTGAGCCCCAGAGATGGAGCTTGCTATGAGGTATGATGATGCCACAGCACTCTACCCAGAGTTCCGTGTTACAAGTCTGATCCGACCCAGCCCCCAACTTCCCAACTATGGGTCTCCCCAAGACCGGTGCAAGGCCTCTTGCCCCGCCCATAGCGCATGCGCCCTCTCCTCCCAGTCCACGTGCGCACGTGGCCTGGCAAGCAAGGCTTTGATCATAAAGTCTTCTCAGGAGCTGCAGGGAGTTCTGTCCTGTGAGGAGATTCAGATACTGAAGAACAAACCAGGCAAAGAAGACGGCTCAAGGTTAGCGGGGCAAAGAGGCGAGGAGGTTTAGAAGCTAGCAAGGTTCCAGATAGTGCAGAGGTAGAGATGTTGTAAAGTTCTGGGACTCTTCACTTGGGCCCAGAAGTGGCCTCGGAGGGGCCCCGGCACCCTGGTGCACAGCGTGGAACGGGACCTGGGTTCAGACGGGCTGGACCATGCTGGCGCCCTCTGCGCCGTGCAAAGGGCCCTGGAGGTAGCGCGACGTCCCTTTTTGCAACTGAGGACGCTGAGGCACAGGAGCAAACCCCGCAGCTCCGTGGCGTCGACCTTGGGCTCCTTGAGCTTCAGTTCTTAGTTGGCTGAACGGAGCCGAGCACAGTCAGCCCCCTTCTCGCCCCCTAGGTTTCCACTTGGAGAGGGGCGCGTCGCGCTTTCCCCTCATGTTCATTCTGGGCCGCGGGCGCCGCGTGGGCTCCTGGGGGCGGGGCCTCACCCGCAGGGGGCGGGGCTCCCAGGGC
This sequence comes from Galagoides demidoff, assembly GCA_963574575.1. Classification (NCBI taxonomy): domain Eukaryota; kingdom Metazoa; phylum Chordata; class Mammalia; order Primates; family Galagidae; genus Galagoides; species Galagoides demidoff. The sequence goes on from CAUYQV010032921.1 coordinate 4,103, forward strand.
CCCGCCCAGTCGGAGACAGAACTTTCAGCCTCACCTAGCGGTACCCGCGGCTTCTGAGCGCGGTGGCGGGGAACGCTGCCCGGTGACTGCAGCGCCCGCGGCGCCACCAGACGCCCGGGCCCTCCGCGCGCCGCGTCCTCTCCGACAGGGCCCGCGCTCGGACGATGCCCGCCGGCGCGAGCCTGCTGTCTCGCTGCTGGAGCCCGTGTTCGTGGGGAAGCTCCGGTAGGTGAGGGCGGCTCGGGGAGCCGTGGGGGCCATGCGGCCCTCCCCGAGTGCCCGAGGTGAGCGCCCCCCGACTGCCCGCCCTGCGGGCGGGAGGACTTAACGCGCCCGGGGATGCGGTGCCGCGTGTCCGGCGCTTTGGCCGTTGTAAGGACTCAGTGGAGGTTTGCGAGGCTGCTTCGCCTTGGTAGTTCTTCACTTCTTGTTCAGCTCTTTAATTGAATTGAAACTTTTCCGGTCCCGGAGTGGCGTGGGTGCAGAAAAGCTGATGACTATCAGGTAGTTTAATATGAGACACTTTCTAAGCCAATTCCTACCCAGATCTTTTAAGGCAGTTTCCGTCCTTTCCACTTTTGTGATTGAATTTTCTTATTTGGAATGCTCAGTTTATAACACAGAGCCTCCATGGTGTCTGTATGGGGGAAAAAATTCAGTGATAATGTTACAGAAAGTGGAAAGGTTGAGGTTATTAGTAACCTCATGGCTTGGAAAGATAACCGCGGTTCCCTTAAGTTTTAAAAATTGTGGTCTCCTGGTGCAGTGTGAAGCACTCCAACACCATAAATGCATTTTTTAGTTTTTTGGGGTGATGGGTGAGTCTGGGACTTTTCCAAAGTACAAAGTAGAAGTGATAGAAAATTGTAATTGGGGTATTTACATTTTTGAATTTCCTTCTGGTATATTCAAGTGTATGTGAAGAAGGAATAGAAATAGCACAAGTTTAAAGTGTGATTAAATTCACATTTAGAAAATAGATAAATTTATTTATTGAATGTTCCAAAAAGGTTTCAGGCTCCATTCGAAATACCACTGCTGCTTGGAAAGGGGAGTACATTTTTACATTTGAGCTTAAGGGAACTGGAGGAATGAAATCGATATTTAGAGTTATTGTCAGTGGTTTGTTGTTGCTCATTTTCTTATAAGCTTTTAATTAAACAAAACAAAACCTTTCTTTATTGCATATTTAGATCACGGATTTTTAACAATGTCAAAATTTGGAGGCAAGTGTCTAAGTATCTTGAATATTCATGAACATCTTTTTAAAAAATGTATTAAAATTCATAGAACTAGGTAAACTAAGTCCTAACAACAGCCAAACTGCTAGAATTATCTGTAGTGGTCTTCCTCACCAATCGGAAGAATAGCATAAGAATTTCTATTTACACTTCGAAATTTTAACCTTACTGGTTATTCATAATTTCGGTTTAGTATATATTTTTAGCCATGTTTTATTTTTGTAGTTTAATGTTAAAAAGTGTTTTTCGCAGCCAGTACAATATTCCTGTAGGACTTCTACTCGGTTTTCAAGAGACCTGAGGACCACTTTTTCTCTCAGCACACCAGTTAGAGTACTTGGGCATGTTTAAATTATAAAGTTAGGTTTTATTGTACTACTGAAGGATGACATACTGTATCTGTTTTGCAAAATATTTTAATTAGGAGAAACAACTACCATTTTCAAATACTCAAAGATTAGTTTTACAAAATTTGCAATTAGGATTTTTGATAGTTGTACTACTTTGTTCTGCTTCTGCTGTGTGTGGTTTTTTGTTTCATTTTTTTTGAGACAGAGTCTCAATTCTGTTGCCCTGAGTATTGTGTTATCAGAGCTCATTCTAACCTCCAACTCTTGGGCTCAAGAGATCCTCCTGCCTCAGCCTCCCTGGTAGCTGAGGGTAGCTGAGACTACAGGCGCATGTCACCATGCCCCACCAATTTTTCTATTTTTGGTAGAGATGAGATGTTTTACTCCTGCTGAGCCAGGTCTTGAACTCTTGAATGCAAGCAGTCCACCCGCCTCAGCCTCCCAGGGTGCTAGCTAGGATTACAGATGTGAGCCATCCAACCTGGCTTTCTGCTGTGCTCTTACTGCTTTTTTTTATTTTTGAGACAGAGCCTCAAGCTATCCCCCTGGGTAGAGTGTTGTGGCTTCACAGCTCACAGCTACCTCCAACTCCTGGGCTCAAGCGAGTCTCCTGCCTCCGCCTCCCAAGTAGCTGGGACCACAGGCGCCCGCCACAACGCCCGGCCACTTTTTGGTTGTAGCCGTTGTTGTTGTTTGGTGGGTCCGGGCTGGATTCGAACCCACCACCTTAGGTGTATGTGGCTGGCACCCGAGCCACTTGAGCCACAGGTGCTGAGCCTACCTTTTTGATTTATTTCAAAATCCTTGCCTTCAAGAAGGATGTTTTAGGGGCTTCTAAGTACCTGTACGCTACCCTGTTAGGTCTCATGGAATCTGATTAAGTCTCCAACCCCTGAAAGTGTTGGAATAAGAACAGGCAATTAGTTTTCCTCTAAATCTATAAAATCAATAGATTTTCACCAATCCAGAAAGGAAAAATAGCCTTATCTTTTTTCCATTTATATTTTGTTACTTATCCTTTATCAAAAAGGAACTTTTGTGCAATTAACCATGAGCTTATGTTCATGTTTAATCGAAATACATAAAAGAGTTTTAGGGTGGTTTGTTTTTGCTTTGTAATACTCTGTTTTGTAAAGCTAATCGGGTAGTAGGAATAGATTGTTAGAAATCAACTTTTTAGAAATGGCTCTATTTTACACGGTGAGGTAAAAGTGCATCATAAACTAAGCAAAGTTCAGAAAACTTTAAACTCTTAGGTAAATTTGATGACTGCTTTAATGAGCAACTTTACTTATTAAAGAGAGGCCCCTGAAGTCTTGTAGCAACTCCATATACTTGGAATGTATAATCCACATAATGCAAAGCCTTTGTAATTACTGCCCTTTGAAACTAATGACAGCTAGCTGCTCCTGAGGGGTCTGTCTTTAATTACAACAGCTGAGACTGGCACAGACACTGCTACTACTTTAATCAGTGGGACTGTGAATATACGTGGACAATTAAATCCTTATCCAAACCTAATTTTCATTTTGGGTAGCTTTGTTAGTGCCTCTTGGACTCCACATACACAAAAGGTATTCTGGTTTGTTTGCTTGTTTGCTTGTTTATTTGTTTGTTTCTGTAGGAGGTTTATCCTGCTCCAGGACTGTGATCTGATAGAGAAAATTATTGATTTGAATATTGTAGCCTGTCAGGATAGCAAATCTAAAATACACACACACTCTTACATACCTCAAAGGGGGAAATCCTTCTCTTTTGCCAAGGAAGATGAAGCTTTCTTTTTACATTTTTAGAAGTGTAAGTTCATGAGCACTGGCACATTCACAGTTGAACAGCAAGACTGTAAAGTGTGTGCATAAAGGAGACCATGAGTAAATGGCGTTTTTATATTAAATCGCCAGGAACTATTGTAATCCTTTGGTAGGGTTCTTGTTGTGTTTGTTTTTGAGGCAGTCTTATTCCATTGCCCTGAGTAGAGTGCCTTTGTGTCATAGCTCACAGTAACCTCAGTCTGTTGGGCTCAAGTGATCCTCCTGCCTCAGCCTCCTGAGTAGCTGGGACTACAGGCGCCTGCTACAGTGCCCAGCTTGTCTTTCTATTTGTAGTAGAGAACCAGGTCTTGTTCTTGTTCTGGCTGGTCTTGTAACTTATGAGCTCAAGCAATCCACCTGCCTCAGCCTCCCAAAGCGCTAGGAGTGTAGGTGTGACCTATTACGTGCGGCCTTTTAGTAGGTTTCTTAAGGTACATGGACTGCAGTGATTATTTGAAGCTCCTAGTTTTTAGTAAAATGTGTGATGTGTGTTAATTTTTGTTGGGGAAAACATATATGACTTCATCAGATTCTTTAAAAAGTGTGAGACACTTCTCCCTCCAGTAATTAAAATTGAGAGCATTTTATAAACTGAAGTAGCTAGATGGTGGCAGAATTGGGACTCAGATCTAGGCTTTTGACTGCCAATTCTTTGCTCCCTCCCATAGTGCACATTTAATGCACTTTGTAGTGACCTCTTTTTTGGGTAGGGGCGCCATTCTCCACTCTGTGGCGTATAAGTAAAACCTTGTTGTTGAGAGAGATTTCCAGTTCACATCATCATTTTAAGGTAGAGTCTTAGCAAGAACTATGAGCAAAAAATGAATTGTCATTTGTAAAGGAGGAATGAAGGCAAATAGTTTCTAAATACAGTAGAACCTCCATAGTTGGCCACCTCCCTACACTGACCACCTTCTTAAGTTGAGCTAATTTTCATAGACGGGACATGCACCTGGGTACAGTAGCCTAGCTCCTTATGTTGACCACCTCCATATGTTGACCCGTTTATTACAGTCCTTCAGGTGCTCCCCTTACAGAGGTTCTATGTATAAGGATGAAAACATTAATTTTGTGCCACAAACAGAGCAAATCAAAACGAGAGAAAACTTTTATAAAATTGGTAACAAATTCTTTACCGGAGGTAATTACATAGGGCATGGTGGAGTGGACAGGAAAATGTATAAACCCTTTGAGCTTAGAATGCTGTTCCTAAATTTACACATCCTTTATATCCTATGTAGTATATTTTATACGAAGTCACATTTGGCCAAGGAATAGGAAACAAGGGAAGAGCCGAAGAACGAACTTCAGAGAAAAGTCCCACAAATCCTTTCTCTTTAGAAAAGCTAATTTTTGTGTCTTTCAAGCCCATGCCAGTCAGTTAAACCTGTGGTCTTTCAGTGCCTCTGATTCTTCACATGTAAAATGGGAAAGTTAACAGTCTTTGTTATAGCAATCCTTGACTTGTGACGCTATGCTTTTGTGAGACTTAAAATTTTAACCTGTAACTGAATTAGCTTTAATTCTGTTAATTTACACTCTGTTGCTGAATTAACTGTCTTTCAAGCCTGTTCCCAGCAATTAAATCTAGTATTTTAGTTTTTCCAAATGTGTTAAGTACTTGCTTAGCTGAGGTATTTAGCCCATACAAATACAAGCACTATATTTGTGCTTATTCTCTCTGAAGACTAAAACAGAGAAGCAGGGTTCACAGGTCAACAAATAATACAATGATTTGAAGAAGAATTGAGGAAACTGTAAGGATTAAAACATTAGAGCTCTTTATTTCATTAAGCTTAATGTGCTAATAATAATCCCCAACACTTATGTGGTACTTTACCAGAGTCATTGTCTGTGTTGCATGTATTAATCACTTAATATAGCAGGAGAGTGTCTATTCGCTGAATTAACCTTAAGTAAATATTGGGGTTTTTTTTTTTCTATTTTACATACAAAGAAACCAAGGCACAGAGAAATTAGATCCTGAATGGATCTGGTCCTGAGTTGCACACACAGTAAGGGGCAGACAGGATTAGGAACCAGGTGGCCTGACTTCGCCAAACTGCCACCAAAAATATTACCTTTTATCTATAACATGAATAGGTTAGATAATTTTCTTTTAAAAACAACTTATCTGGGTGATGCCTGTGGTTCAAATGGGTAGGGCATTGGCCCCATATGCCGGAGGTGGCGGGTTCAAACCAAGCCCCAGCAAAAAAAAAAAAAAAAAAAAACTTTATCTGAATTAGGCTAATTTTTAGAGAAAAATTATTTGCTTGTTACAAATTTGCTGAGTCTGCAAATTGTTTTTTATCACGTTATATTTAAATTACAGTCCAAAAGTAAGACTAAAAGTTTAGTCTAATGGAAGGATAGCATCACAACAGTCAAGAAAAATGATCTTATTTCTCTGCCTAAGGTGCTACAACCAGTACACCAGTTACTTTTCTCCTGGCTCCTCAATAATATTCAAGTTTTGCCTACAAGTTTTTTGTTTTGTTTTGGGGTTTTTTGTTTTTGCAGTTTTTGGCTGGTGCTGGGTTTGAACCCTCCACCTCCGGCATATGGGGCCAATGCCCTACCCATTGAGCCACAGGCGCTGCTGTGCCTACAAGTTGTTTTTGGTTTTAATCCTTAATGGTTAGTCCCCACTGTAATCCCCAACCAGGTTGTTTTCAGTGTTTTAGATATTTCATAATTAAATATTTCCTGAAGAATTTTTAAGAAGCCTGTTATTAAAATCAGGTAGAATCTTAAATGTTAGAAGTAGACAAATTATATTAAAATCCATTCTTGATAGAGCACTAGTAAGAATGCACATTACCAGCTTCTTGCTTTGCTAATAAGACTGGTCAATTGCTAGTTGTCATTTTCTCAAACTTACGTAAATATTAATTTTGAAGTGAACATTCTACCGCTTTCAGGAGGCTATATAAATAACATGTTTATTTAAAAATCAAAATTGTGTATGAATGTTTTTCTTGGCATAACTCTTATTACATTATTAGTTACTTTAAGAAACCTTGGTGACTCTTAGCAACATATTTTTTAATTTTAGAGTCAGCCGATCGTAAAAGGTGAATAATAATCAGTCACTATATTTTCCACACCAAGATATAGAAAAAGAAGCTACAGTTGACTTTGAATTAACACAGAAGATAGCTTAATATTTTAAAATGAGAACATAGGAATGACGAGAATGACACACTTCATTGACACTAAAGGGGACTCAGAGGAATGCGTTTCGTTTTTAACCAGGAACAACCCAATGAGGGAAGAAAAGTTGATTCATTGTTGGTCAATCCTTGGTAGACATTTACCAGTTTCTAATTAGAAATTTACCTTTATAGTTATTTTCCTACATTAGTCAAATGAATCATGTGGATTTTTTACGTGTGACTTACTTCAGAGATTACTTTGTTATTGGGGCAGGTAACTGATATGTGTCCTACATCAATTAAATGAAGTGGTTTTATTATTCTTCCAAGACTTTTGTGTTATTAATTTCCTTGAAAATGATGTCATGTCTCGGCACCAGCCACGTACACCTAAGGTGGCGGGTTCGTATCCCCAGCCCCGGCCTGCCAAACAACAATGATGGCTGCAACCAAAAAATGGCCGGGCGTTGTGGCGGGCACCTGTGGTCCCAGCTACTTGGGAGGCGGAGGCAGGAGACTCGCTTGAGCCCAGGAGTTGGAAGTTGCTGTGAGCTGTGATGCCATGG
>CAUYQV010032927.1:0-10345 GCA_963574575.1 Galagoides demidoff
TGTGGTCCCAGCTACTTGGGAGGCGGAGGCAGGAGACTCGCTTGAGCCCAGGAGTTGGAGGTTGCTCTGAGCTGTGATGCCATGGCACTCTACCCAGGGGGATAGCTTGAGGCTCCGTCTCAAAAAAAAAAAAAAAAAAAGTTGGAACCTCTTTCTACTCCTTATTGAAAACAAGTTATCCTGCAGATAACTGGGTGCCCCTCCCACCTCATGCCATTCATATTGTGGTGTCACAGTTGTTCCAGATAGCCTTAGGACTGCTCAGAAACCACCTGAGACCTTTAACCAACCCACTGTCCTGGTATGGACTTTTAAAGGTTTTTCTCATGTTTTAAAACCATGGCCAGTACTGTATCTTGAATCCTCCATGTCTACATTGAAAATAATTATGGCCAGGGAGCTGCACCTTGGGGACTGGTCACTGTCTTTTGTCTACCCTCAAAGGCACTTGCTTGCTCCCACTCAGCCTGACAGGCCACACAGCTTGAGCCCAGGTTTATTTTGCTGTAGGTAATGCTTCTCTAACTGCTTTGTGCAGCTTCACAGATGCTACATTGTTCCTAATTGACCCCAAGACCTTTACTTTTTCTTTCTCTTCTTTTTTTTTTAAGACAGAGCCTCAAGCTATCCCCATGAGTCGAGTGCCGTAGCATCACAGCTCACAGCAACCTCCAGCTCCTGGGCTCAAGCGAGTCTCCTGCCTCAGCCTCCCAAGTAGCTGGGACCATAGGCACCCGCCACAACGCCTGGCTGTTTTTTGGTTGCAGCCATCATCAATCCGGGCCCAGGCTGGATTTGAACCCGCCACCTTAGGTGTATGTGGCTGGCACCATGGCCACTTGAGCCACAGGCACCGAGCCACCTTTACTTTTTCTTGAGAGAGAGAGATACAGTCTTTCTCTCTCACCCAGGCGATCACAAGCCTCAAACTTTTGGGTTCAAGCACTCTTCCACCTCAGTCTCCTGAGTATTTGGAACTACAAGTGCACCAGCAGGCCCAGCTAATTTTCTTTTAATTATTTATAGAGATTAGGGTCTCCTGGCTGGTCTTAAACTCCTGGCCACCAGTGATCCTTGCACTTCGGCCTCCCAGAGTGCTGGGATTACATTTTGGAGGGCCTACATGTCCAGCCTGTCCTTTAATTTTTTTAATTTGCAAAACATCTAGGGGACAGCGCTGCTTCAGAACAGTTTTGTTGTCTACCTTAGTCTTCATTGAAATGGCCACACATTTTCAGAAGGCTTTTTTTTTTGGATATAGAGTCTATATTGCCCTTGGTAGAGTGCTGTGGCATCAGGCTCACAGTAACCTCCAACTCTTGGGCTTAAGTGATTCTCTTGCCTCAGCCTCCCAAGTAGCTGGGATTACAGGCACCTGTCACAACACCCAGCTATTTTTTAATTGTGGTTGTCGTTGTTTAGCTGGCCCAGGTCAGAGTCAAACCCGCCAGCCTGGGTGTATGTGGCTGATGCACTACCTGCTGAGTTACGGCACCACCCAGAAGGCTTATTTTGATAAGTAATAAAAGTGTTCCTGGCTCGGCGCCTATAGCTCACTGACTAGGGCCCCGGCCACATACACTGGAGCTGGTGGGTTCAAACCTAACCCAGGCCAGCTAAACAACAATGACAACTACAATAAGAAGATAGCTAGGTGTTGTGGTGGGCACCTATAGTCCCAGCTACTTGGGAAGCTGAGGCAAGAGAATTGCTTAAGCCCAAAAGTTGGGGTTGCCGTGACCTGTGATGTCATGACAGTCTACTGAGGGCGACATAGTGAGACTCTGTCTCAAGAAAGAAAATAAAAAGTGTTGCTGTAAAAAGGGTCCCATGTGCATGGTTAAGTTTGGTGACCTTGGCCTGGGCCCAGTGGCTCACGCCTGTAATCCTAGCTCTCTGAGAGGCCCAGGCAGGCAGATCACCTGAGCTAGAGTGAGACTCTGTCTCAAAAAAAAAAAAAAAAAATAGCTGAGTATTGTGGTGGGCACCTGTAGTCCCAGCTACTTGGGAGTTCGAGGCAAGAGAATCACGTGAGCCTGAGTCTGAGGTTCCTGTGAGCTATGATGCCACAGGACTCTACCAAGGGTGACATAGTGAGACTGTCTCAAAAAAGAAAAAAAAGTTTGGTGACCTTGCTGGTGTTGCCCCTTCCCACAAACCCCACACCACCACCCCCTGAACCTCTCCACGGTACCCTCCCACCCCCCAACAGGTTCCAGCCCTCAGGTGTTTAGCTGCTGGCTCCTGTAGGATTAGGAGCCAGCAACAAGACAGTTGGTTGCCTGGAGCTGTGGAAGGAATTCTCCTCGAGCCTTACAGTGGCCACTTGCAGGGCTGTCCTCCACCCAGAGCTATGAACCCACAAAGGGGAGGATTTCATGATGTAGGGAAGTCACAGAATTTGAAAAAAAAAAAAAGAACTTCCCTGACCCTAGTCCACAGGCACCTATGTGCATACACTGACGTGCGCACAGAGTATGATGAAAGAGTTTTCCCAGGGAAAGCTAAAGATATAAAAGCACCTACAGAGTGCTTTGACTACAAAGGAGGACTTGGAAGAAGCATCCTTCACTTCAAATGTGGGAAATTTCCAAGTGTTGTGGTCATCTATAGGCCCAGTTACTGGGGAACCCAAGGCAGAAGGATTGCTTCAGCCCAGGAGTTCAAATCCAGCCTGGGCAACACAGCAAGATCCCATCGCTCAAATGGGATAAATAAAAGGTGGGGGCAACAACTACATAGGATCCCCCCCCCCCACAAATATACACGTACAACACATAGTAGGAGAAATGGGGGCCATTGACTGGCACTTCAGAGTTGATTCCCTACAGAGCAGGGGGTCTCACCCCTTTCATACTGAATTACGTTTTTTTTAAAAACTCATGGTTTTGACCTGTGTGGGTGTCCCAGCCTTGAGCACCTCCAGCAGCAGCACAGATAGGGAAGGGACCTAGTGAACAATGTAAGCAAATATCTGAGCAGTCCCTCGTCCCCAGCAACCCTTCTGTGTGGCCATCTGCCTGCACTAAACTTGACCGGAACACTGTGTTCTCTGTCCGCTAGGTTCTCCCCTATGGGTGTAGATCACATGAGTGGGCTTTCTGGTGTCAATGTCCCAGGAAACGCTTCTTCGGGCTGGTGCATCTTCATCTACAACCTTGGCCAAGACGCCGATGAGGGGATCCTTTGGCAGATGTTTGGCCCCTTTGGCGCTGTCACCAATGTGAAAGTGATTCGTGATTTCAACACCAACAAGTGCAAAGGGTTTGGCTTTGTGACCATGACAAACTATGAAGAAGCTGCGATGGCCATAGCCAGTCTGAACGGCTACCGCCTGGGGGACAAAATCTTACAGGTTTCCTTCAAAACCAACAAGTCCCACAAATAACTCGCTCATGCTTTTTTTGTACGGAATAGATAATTAAGAGTGAAGAAGTTGAAACTTTTTTTGTTAGTGTACAACTCATTTTGCGCCAATTTTCACAAGTGTTTGTCTTAGTCTGAATGAGAAGTGAGAAGGTTTTTATACTCTGGGATGCAACTGACATGTTCAAATGTTTGAAATCCCACAATGTTAGACCAATTTTACGTTTCGTAAGTTATTTCCTTTAAGATATATATTAAAACAGAAACCTAACTAGACTGCATTGACTAACCAGTCCCTCTGGATGGTGGTGAAACTGAAGCATGCTTTAACTTCTAAGACTGTCTAACACTCGTTTCATTTGATGTCTCCACAAACTGGATAAGCAAAAAAAAGTGATCTTTTAGTTTTTAGTTTTTAATCTAAAGATGTTAGACAGATGCTGAGTGTGTGTTTTCTCAACCGCTTCAACATTTTAAGCAATTTGTGCTTTGGTTGACAGAAAATTGCTTTCCCAAGCAGGTCCCATTGCCCACCCACTGCTCGCTAAGCCTTGGGCTCTGCGGAGTGGTCCTGGGAGTGGCAGCGGGCCTGTCCATTGTGAGCCACCACTGGGGAGGGGGGTTGCATGCCGGGCCGGGCCCTCCAGAAAAGGACACAGTTGTGTTTCATAAGCCCAGGCATCAATGGGAACGGACCAAAGAGTTTCAGGGAAACTCCAGTATATTCCAGAGTCAGATCTAAGCTCCAGGCACGCCTAAAGATGTGTTGCTACTCACATCCGAATTTCTGTCCACACATTGCATGCACAGTGCCCCACACATCGGATACTGTTCTCAATAATTTCTCCAGTTTCCAAGAGCTTTTAACATAGCTTGAAGGCGTAAGATAGCTCTGTTTTTTAATAACACATAAAACATTTGAGCATTGTATTTCTCGCATCCCTTCTTGTGAGCGCTAGACTTTTTTCTATTTTAGTCAGATTTTGTTTTGGAATTTTGCTTTCATATGAACACTCAGCAGAAAAGTACTTAACTTCTTGCCAGTTATCTATTAACAAAAACCTTTGATTTGTAGTTTTAAAAATTAACCCTCAAACGTTCTCTTCATAACTGCCTTGACATTTTGGGTTGTTCTGTTAATTTTCTTTTGCTTTTTTGTGTTTTTTGTTTGTTTTTACTTTTGCATTTAAGACCATTAAATTTGATTTTGTTTTGCTCGAATTTTGTTTTGTTTTTTATTTTACCTTTTCTTTCTTTTTGGCTAGGTAAGGTACAGACGGCCCCACATTCAGGGAGGACTCAAGATTTTAAGAAACAAATACTTGCCTCAAGAAAAAGCATTTCTGAATCTGTGACAGAGGAACACACAGTCAGAGATCAGTGGTTCTCAGACTGGGAGCTGGTAGGAAGAGTCCAAGAGAGGGCCTGTGCAGTAGGCAGGGCCAGTTCTCCTAAAACTCTTCAGGACTGTGGTCTGATTTTTATAAATAACTTGTGTACAGAGAGAATTAAAAACAGGATAAGTTAGTACTAGCAGTTTTTAACCTTGACATGAGACTAAAACATGTAATGATAGGCTATTTTTTAGTTATCGATATCATGGAATGGCGGCATTATCTATCTATCTATCTATCTATCTATTTATTTATTTATCTATTTATTTATTTAAGTGGAAAAATGGGCCATAGGCACAGCCGTCTCCAGAACAGGTCAGTGTCTCCAGAAGCTCTTGGGTGATTTGAGGCCACTGTCCTCATCCCCTGTCCCTGACCCGTCACTGAGGGGCTGTTGTCATCCTCACAAATTGAGGATGTTGCCATCCACACTAGACCATGTCTCATCAAAGTCAGCCAAGTGCCACAGGGGATCTCCCTTCTCTAGTAGAAGTTCCAGATCCTCAGTAAAAGCCAGCCTGTGGGGCATCCCTCTGGAACCTAAAACCAATGCCCATTTGCCTGGATTCGACACAAAAGAGGGTCCCTGCTCTGTCACCCAGAGCACTCTTCACCCTCAGACCAGAGTGTTTTCCTGGAAAAATATACCTTTCAGGGTCACTGAGGCCAGCATCTTCTGAGTGAAGGTGGGATTCCCAGTTCTAAAATTTACCCTCATGTCTCTGCATTCCCACACATTCCTGTCTGCCCTAGAAAGTGTTTGACAGAGAATTCTGCCTTACACTTAAAATGTGAAAATGATGGTGGGCTTCTAGCTAGCACCTCAGCTTCCTCCCTCCCCTCCCTCTGTTTCAACCCTGTTGATTATTCTAATGCTGGGAAAGATGAGAAGGAGATGTGAAGTATTATCAACCTTTGAAAATTACATGAAATTTCTCAATTCAGTAAAATATTCATTTTGTGTAATCTCCACTGTTGGAACAGCCTTCTAACTAAAAGTCCCAATGCATTTCTATGGGAGTTTTAATTCACAAGTTTGTGAAAGGAATTAGCTTTTGAAATGTCACTCCTGAAAAGCAGTCTTCACTCCAATCCAGGTATTTGATACTGGCCCTATGCTTGTAAAAGCTCATTACATCTGACCAAGCCTTGCTTACAAAAGGAAGATCTCTTTTTTTTAAATATCACAACCCAAAATGCTAATTTCTTAAACATTTTTACATAGAATAGTCACATTTGTATTTAGCAAAATGAGTGCCCTCCTTTTATTTGGGGGTTTTGATGGAAAAGCATTAAGAGTAGATAATGTTAATTTATCAAAAATTTGGTTTGGTAAATACCAAAGAGGCTTTGATTGAATTCTCTGTGACCTGTGCAACTTCCTCTGATAGTTAAACCCTAAGCAGCTCTGATGTTGTGAACCTGCTTCTAGTTAAATTATCCATCCCCACCCCCGCTTTGGTTCTCCCCTTGCTTAATTTTTGATGTAATTCATATGCCCAGCCATAGTCTGTGCCTCTAGTCGCCGTTCTGTGACTCATTCCCTGCCAGGGTGCTTAGTCTCTTCCACAGCACCATCTTGCATGACTGTCTGAAAGGCGGGCTTCCTTGGTGGCCTGTCTGTGGATGGTGCTGGGTGGGTTCTGCCTTCTTCTCCCAGAAGGTGAGTCTTTCTCTTGCCAAGGGCAGCTGCCTTAACCTTTGAGAGTCTGCACTTGGCGTTAGTATTGGGGACCCAGCATCCAGGGGTGGATGTGCTGCTATAGGGAGCCAAGGCTGGCTCAATCAAGGGATCAGAGAAGCAGATGAACATAAGGACAGTTAGTGGCAATTCACTTAACCCTGGTCTAGTTCCACATAAAGGCCATTTGTCTCTAACGTGTTGAAAAGACGCCCAGTTCTGCATCAAACTTGAAAGTTGAAATTGCCACCACTCAGCTGTTCAATTTCACATCAGATTCAGCCCGATTTCTGTGTGCTTTTTGCGGCCTTTCTCTTTGGATGAAAGAGAATAAAATGACAAGGGTCTCTATCCCCCACCCAAGACCTCAGTCACTTTCCATCTTCCCAGGACCTACCTCACCTCCTGGGACCCTGAGGCAACTCCTTAAGAGAGATCCCCTGGGTTCAAAAGATGCTGGGTCCTGTCCAAGAACTTGCCAAAACAGCCCTGAAGTCACAAGAGCTTTCTGTTGAGGGGCATTGATAATCTGCACATTCTTACTCTAATTAGCTGGAAATCTGAATCTTGGGTCCCAGGCAGGGTTCTCATTTCCAAACCTTTCGATTCCCCACCCCCACACCTGTAATGATTGTATCATACTTTTCCACAACCTTTCCATGACATGGTTCAGTTTTTTCTTGGTCATTACAAAAAAAAATTCTTTTTTTTTTTTTTTTTAACTTGTAAGTCACTGAAAGGGCCTGTTAGGCTAACGGAGACTTTGAGAGGACTGTATTTTTCTTCCACCAGAAGAGAAGGCTTTTCTGTTGTTGGGGCCACCTCTTTCACCTTGTGACGTCCATTTACAGTGACTTGCTTTGGGGGAGGGGGAAGCTTGATCAGCTGATTCCCATGTTGTACAGTAAGATGGTTAGACATTTTGTATATTAGTGTGTTTTAAGTTATTGATTTGTTTTATATAAAATAATTTATTTTTCAGGTGCCATTTTTCATTTTAACTTTGTTTTTACATGGGTTTGTTTTCAATAAAGTCTGACACTGCTGTCCAAAAGTCAACAATAAAATGAATCCCATTGTGTTCTTTTAAGGATGCTTATGTAACTAGCTTTTTAAATTATTTTCAGAAAGAAGCCCTTATCAATTCTCCATCTCCCCATTGCCTTTTTTTTTAATGCTTGTGAATAAATGTTCTTTAGTGTTTTAGGAGGAAAAAGCAAACCTAGATTTTGATAATCCAGAAGATTTCAGATTAATAAAGAAGCTTTGAAAGAAGACCATTTTTCAAAATTTTAGTGAAGTGTGAATATTTTTTGTCAATGGCTTTCTCAAAGAGAATGAAACTTTTGCACCATTTTCAGAGTTTTTATAGAGATGCCAAATTGATATATTTACATGTAATGGAAACATGAAAAGTTTTATTAAACAATTGTTCATAGCTGTGTAGACATCTTAATTCAGTTTCCAAAGCTCTCAAAAGCGTATTTTTGAAATACAGAGTGGTACGGTTGGGGGTGTGACCTATGATTCCAAACGACTCGATTGTCCAGACACTCAGTTCTCTCCGCAGGTTTCAGGTTTGTGTTAAATGCTGTACGTTAACCATGACTAAAATTCTGTGATATTTTGGTAATAAATGAAGTGGGATCATTGCGATGTGACGGTGTAGGGGTGATCGTGTATGACATGAGAGCAGCCCACAGCTGTGTAAGACACCAGGTGACTTTCTTCTTCCTAAATAAGCCTGGGCCAAGCTGTGGCCTTGGCCCTGGGACAGGTAGGAGCCTGCAGACAGCTGGGCCCAGCCTGCGTGTGTTCTGTGACTGGCTCTCCATCACCATTCCTCTCCTGTCCAGAGCCTCTCTCCTTACTCTCCAACAGCCTGTCCTCTTGCAGCCTCTGGGCGTGGCCTGTTGGTCTCTTCCCCACATCTGCCCTTCCTGGCTAAATAGTCTCCCCTCCTCTGAGGATTACCTAAGCATGAGTCTGTTTTCCCTTCTGTGAAATGGATCCATGTTACCCACAGTACCCTTGTGAAGACAGGAGAGATCAAGTACGCATCGGTGCTTAATCCCAGCTGCTCCAAATCCAGGCAGCTTCTGGGGAGCAGGTCAGGGCTGGGCACAGACAGCATTAGCCCCCATGTCCCCCAGTTTCCAGGGCACAGCAAATAGCCGTAGACCAGCCTCTCAGTGAGACATTTATTTACATAGCCTGTTCAAGTCATTGTTTTTTAGTTTTTCTTTCTGTTGTGTATGTTTTGTTCAGTGTTCATCTCTTCTTCCAGACATGAGTGACTAAATGGCCCCATGGCTGTTGGGGAGGCCTTGGAATGTCCAGCGCTGGCCGAGCTGGCCGAGCTGCACTCTAGCCAGAGGCCACTCTGGGCGTATCTCTGGAGGGCTGAGACCTCAGGGGCAGCCAGCTGGGAATCCTGGGGCCAGTGGATCTCGTCCCCTTTGACCCTGTGAACTCAGGGAAGGGGGCCTGGGTGTCAGTGCTGCCAGATGAGTCTGTGTCCACCTCCCCTGCCACCTCACTGAGAAGCACATCAGGCGTCTCCAGGTCTGGGTGGGCTTGAGAGCCTGTGTTTCTAATGATTTTCTCAGTGTCTGGGGACCCATCTCGAGAAGCAAGAGGTTTAGGAGGGTAACATGCATGAGACATCAGTTAATGAAACCTGACTGCTCCTTCACCTCCCATTTCCCCTCGGGTCTGATTCCCCTTACCCCAGAATCTGGGAGACCTAGGAGATTCTCAACCAAGGCCTGAGCAGTAAAGGAGGCGGCCTCTCACCAGCCCTCTCCAGTCTTCCTGTGAAGGAAACAGATGGGACCTCCACCTCACATGGTGGGGTTCTGGGGGTGCACAGGATAGGAGAGGGGCCCTGGGGACATGGCACTGGGCCAGATGGAACTTGGTAGCTACCATGAGCTCTTTGCTTTACAAAGTACTTTATGTCAACAAGCACATCAGCTATGAGGAAAGTGGTACCATTGTTCATGTGCCCATTTCACAGATGATACACTGACATTCAGCACACTGGCAAACAGATGCCATGCCAGTGATACTTTTCCTTTTTCTTATTTACTAGTTTGGCATAGAGCAGCCTGAGTTTGTGCCTATAAACTGTCCATTTTGGGTTCATAGAGGAGGCTGACCCCCAGGGATGGGAAGGAGCTTATGGCCCAGAGTCACATGCCTCAAGCTCTCCCCAGGGATCTTTTGGCTGCCCCAGAGTAATGAAGGAAATGTTCCTTCATGCCCCTCCAAGGAGAAAGGTGGCTGGCTCTTTCCCACTCAAGCATCCTCAAAGCCTCCGGGTCCCCTCACTCTGCCACCAGATCTGCTGCAGAGTCTGCCTCTTGTTCAATGACAACTGAAAATTTCTAGAGGCCAACAGAAAAGCATTAAACTCTCCAACCCAAAGCCAGCCTGCCTGCTGCCCTCCCTTGTGCTCCCTCCTGGGAGCTGCTGGTGACCCTTACTGGGGGTATTCTCTTCCTAACACCCAATGCAGAGATTCTCCGGGTAATTTGGGCTTCTTGTGGACTAAGGAATTTCAGAAGGATTTTGACTCAGGCCCCTAAGTAAGAATGGTACTGTGGGGGCGGCACCTGTGGCTCAGTGATTAGGGCACTGGCACCATACACCGAGGGTGGTGGGTTTGAAACCGACCTTGGGTGCCGGTGCCTACGGCTCAACCAGCTGAGGCACCAGCCGCATACACCTGAACTGGCAGGTTCGAATGCAGCCCAGCCAACCAAACAACAATGATGGTTGCAACCCAAAAATAGCTGGGCGTTGTGGCAGGAGCCTGTACTCCCAGCTACTTGGGATGCTGAGGCAAGAGAATCGCTTAAGCCCCGGAGTTGGAAGTTGCTGTGAGCTATGATATCACGGC
>CAUYQV010032930.1:0-19685 GCA_963574575.1 Galagoides demidoff
ATCAAACTGGTTAACATATCCTTCATGGCATTTTCTTAGTTACTGTGTTAAGACATTTATATTCTACACCTAATAAATTTCACATGTACCCTTGTAAGATGCATCTTAGGTGTGGTCCCACCAATCACCCTCCCTCCATCCCTCCTCCCCCCTCCCCTCCCTCTCCCCGTTCTCCTTCTTCTTGGGCTATAATTGGGTTATAGCTTTCATAAGAAAACTATAAATTGGTTTCATAGTAAGACTAAGTACATTGGATACTTTTTCTTCCATTCTTGAGATCCTTTGCTAAGAAGAATATGTTCCAGCTCCATCCCTGTAAACATGTAAGAGGTAAAGTCTCCATCTTTCTTTAAAGCTGCATAATATTCCATGGCATACACGTTTTTTAAGAGATGAGGTCTCACTCTGACTCAGGCGGTCCACCCACCTCATCCTCCCAGAGTGCTAGGATGACAGGCGTGAGCCACTGTGCCCAGCCTTCACTGAGGAGTTTTAGAGTCATCAGGACCAGTACTTATCCTGTGCTTTGGGCTTTGGTCTCTCCCACCATCTCAGGAATATGACATTCTTGTTCTGGTATCTGCAGACTCTGTTGACTGGATTCTTTTCATTAGAATTTAATCAAGCTCAAACTGTTCCCGTTTTAAAAGACTTTCAAAATCCCCATATTCTGTCTCCAATTTACATTATCTTTTTTATCCTTCACAGCAACACTTTGAATAATTTCAATTTGATTAAACCTTAATAAACTTTTTTCAACCCGGGATTATCAGTGACCCTCGTGTTACTAAACCCATTGAAATTTTTTAGTTCTTTTCTCTTCTTTGGCTCTTTGAGAAGTATTGGATACTCAGCTGTTGTATTCTTCTTCTATTTTCACCCGCTGGCTTCTCTGTGTTGTGTTCTCCTGATTTCCCTCCAGTTTCTCTGGGGTCCTTGTCCGTCTTCCCTGCAGGCTCATCCTCCTTTGTCTGACTATGGAGTCCCAGAGTTCCCTAAATGCCATTCTTGGAGTAACACAAACTGTACATAAGTAAATGATAGAATCCTCTTTCTTCCATAGTTGATGTCCTTGAGAATGATTTTTAGCATGGAAAATGGTATAGATACTAAGTAAAAGCCTCATGGTCCTACACTTGTACTGATAACATATATATTTTTTATATTAAAAGGATTTTTTCCCGTAACTCTTTCTACTTAAATGGGCAAGAAACAATGACTAGACCACAGTGATGCTTAATTGCGATTTGAAAAAATATTTCTTGAAAGGATCACAGCTCCTTGAAAAAATGATTCCAGGTCTGGGGAGAAAATTTATTTATTTATTTATTTTTAATTTTTATTGAATGGTAACTATGTACATTAAGGTGTGGAGAAAATTTATAAGAAGAGGCTGGAACATCCTCTTCCAGTCACAGAAGAGACTCAAAAGCCGCTTTGAATTGCTTGTTTAATTTTCCAGAGGTGGGACAATTTGATTATCCACAGGGATGATAACGCCAGTGCATCGAAATCTGTCAAATATGTTTCTTCCCTTAGTTTATAAATGATGTTTAAAAAAGGATTTAGTTGATCTGTTTCAGAGGATTATAGTATACCGATGTATTATTTTGAAAACCGGCAATAATGGAGAAGAATTAAATGTTTCTTCCTACCTCTCACGTGGTGGCTGAGTGGCAGAGCACATGGTTGATGAGGGAAACACTTTATAGGGATATTCCCGCTGTTAAATAATAAAGCACGACCAATGAGACTTAGGATTTAGGCATTGACCATCATCAGCTACTAACTGCACAAAAAGACACAGCCAAACATTGTCTTCCTGATAAAAGAATACAGTATCCCTTATGAGGTGTTCTTGCTGAGAAAATTTAAACCTAAGTATGACCAAGGCTCTAGGTCCAACTCTCACTTCACAAAAATGCAGAGGAACGTCTTAAATGCCCCTACCGGTCTTTACAATTAGTGAAATCTAGTCTCTGGAGGAATGTACACAAAACAGTCTACTTTCTTCAACAAATAAATTGCAAGGATAGAAAAGATGGGGGAATCTTTCCCACAGATGGCTGAGCGCCTCTCTGGGGTCCAACCTGCAGACTCAGACCCTGTGTTGATTTTGTGAGAACTTTTTGTACTTAACCTGTGGTGTTGAATATTATGAAGAGTATGTGTGGATCTTTTTTTTTCTTTTTTTTTGCATAGCAGAGGAAATGAAAAAGATTGGACACCTCTGATTCTTTTCCTCACAGCCTCTTTTGAAGTGGTCTTTTTGTAGGCATCCCTGCCTCACTAGACTGCATTTCTCAAGAACAGTGCTGGTGTATTAATCTTCCTTTGTCTCCCTGGTGCCCCACACAATGCCTGACGTTTGCTGAAGATAGGTAAACGTTTCCTGTCCGAGTTGTACCTGATGACGTCAGTGGTTAGTCAGTCACGGCCATCCTTGGCCTGAAGTTCTTTTGATCAGCAAACTGACCAATCAGTACTGTACTTGTCAGTTTGAGGACAGACTTCTTATTAATAGATCTTAATTTAATTAACCAAACCAGTGCTGATGAGCATTATATTTCTTTATAATTATCCATAATTATTTTTTGTTGTAAAAATTGTTGTAATAAATTAGTTTGAACACAACCGTTTGCACATGTGCAGTTTTCTCCCAAGTGAGTCTGTTGGAGGCAAAGTGTGTGTTCATTTAAAATTTCTGTATTGCCCGGCCACCACTAGGAAATTTAGGTCTGCCTTTCATTGCCCAGCATTTGAATGGCAGGGCTTCCTTGACCTGAAGTCTCGTTCTCAGCTTCAAGCACTAGTTTTCAGGTAAAGTAACCTTCATTTTTTTTACTCAGCCCTTTTATCGATGTGTTTTCTTGAATTATTTCTCTTCTCTGTGTTGGCAGCAGAGACTATCAAAAGTTTGCAAAAGGGGAGAGGTCATAAACTGGGCAAAAGCCAAATAAATGCAGAGTAGAATGTGAGGGTCCTGGAGGAACTGCTATACCTGATTCTGGGTGTTTTCGAACAACTCCATGAGAATTGTGCCTCTTAGATCTGTGATCACATTTAAACAAAAGTCCTGTTTGTAAATGCTGTCCTATTTCTATCTGCTTGAAGGAACTAAGATGATATCAGAAGTTTATTAAGTTCTTAACAGTATTTCAGTCCAGACCCCTTTATTTCCCAGAAGCCTATAGCAGAGGAGAGATGATGAGCTCTGAAGTCTCATGGAGCAGTTAGGTCTCTTGATTTCAGCCTTGTCACTTACTTGGTTGTACGTGAAAATCATTTAACTTTTGTGAGTCTCAATTCATCTGTGAAATTTGGCTATATTTGATTGCTGCGTATTTGAATGATTGCTCTAAGGATAAAGAACAACACTTAATGTGAAAATACTTAGCAAGGGGCTACAAATATTAATAATTCAGCTTTCATTACTTTCTTTTGTGATATGTAGTGAGTGATACATTGCTGTTTCTTTTGTGTAGAAATATTTATACTTAGTGAGTGATACATTGCATTTTTAAATATGTATTTACTATCATTTATACTGTTGCTTTCACAGAAATCTTCTCTACATTTACCCTCAGAGTCTTAATTTTGCCAATCGCCAGGGTTCTGCCCGAAACATAACAGTGAAGGTCCAGTTTATGTATGGAGAGGATCCCAGCAATGCCATGCCGGTAAGCAGTGTTCCTTACTTCTCCCATTCTTCACATATGGTTCAAATGGACTTAATTACTCACATGCTTATTTATTTTGGTATCCTTTGGTTGGCAGCTCCAAATTGGAAATTTTTTAAACGAAATTTCTAACTGCATCATTTCCTGTATAGATGGTAGTGAGTTTACTTAAAGTTTAACTTATTTATTGAGGGCTTGGTATATGCTAGACACTCCCAGAGATACAAAGATGAATAAGACTTAATTAATCTAGATGATATAAAACAAATACATATAAATCTAAAATAGTGGCCTTCAAAACAGGGTCAGTTCGGTATCACTTAGGAACTCCATCAAAGTAAAGATGTCTTTTCTCTTACTTTTAGCATCTGTGATTCTGATGCTCCTCAACCCCTTTAGAATGTAAGGTCAGGTAAAGGAGGTGGGAATTGATGGAGGTTGTAGGAGCTTGTATTGCAGTTTGAAAATGTTCCCCAAGGGATTTCAGGAAGTGTGGCTGGTATCTTGGATGAGAGGCTCTGGGTTCATGTGCAATCTTGGCAGCACATTAGATTCATCTGGAAAGCTTTTAATTGTAATGAATTAATTAATATTATAATTTATTAATAAATATCATAAATAAATTATTAATTTTTTTTTTTTTTTTGAGATGGAGTCTCAAGCTATCCCCCTGGGTAGAGTGCCATGGCATCACAGCTCATAGCAACCTCCAACTCCTGGGCTCAAGCCAGTCTCCTGCCTCCGCCTCCCAAGTAGCTGGGACCACAGGCGCCCGCCACAACGCCCGGCCATTTTTGGTTGCAGCTATCATTGTTGTTTGGCGGGCCCGGGCTGGGGATTTGAACCCGCCACCTTAGGTGTATGTGGCTGGCGCCTTAGCCGATTGAGCCACAGGCGCCGAGCCGGCACAGTGGCTCTTACCTGTAATCCCAGAACTTTGGGAGGTGGGAGGATTATTTGCGGCTAGGTGCTAAATACCAACCTGGACAACACAGCAACACTTCATCTCAATTAAATTTAAAAATTAGGGCAGCTTAGTGGCATCCAGCTGTAGTCCCAGCTGCTTAAGAAGCTGAGGCATGAGGATCGCTTGAGCCCAGTAGTTGGAGGCTGCAATGAGCCACAGTTGTGCCACTATATTCCAGTCTGGGCAACAGGGCAAGACCCTATCTCACCCCTCCCACACACAAAAATTTTATTGAGCATCTACTATGTGCCAAGTGATGTTTTAAGCATTGGGAACATGGCACACTCCCCTCAGAGTGGGTCATACACTACAGTAGCCAACAAACATATAGTATGGTTTATATCATGACAAGGGCCAGACGGGGAAAAGGGGTCTGACCAGGAAGTGATCAGGGAAGACTTCCCTGGGGAGGTGACTTTTAACTTTGGAATTCTTTCAAAGGCTTATTGTGGGGTTGAAATGGGACAGTTGACCTAACCCAATGTTCTATAAGCATATGACTTAGTGGTTAAGATAATTTTAGAGTCAGTCAGTCCAGGGCCCTGAGTCCTAAGCGCTGGTCATTTTCCTGGGGTTGCTTCCCTGCTCTTTGTTCTGCTCTGTATCATAGGCAAGTCAACTCCTAAAAACTACATTTCCCAGGTTTCCTTGCACGTAATAGGTTTCCTGCTGGGCTCAGCCAATGGGAGGCTGTGGTGGGAGTTTGGAGGTTAGAAAAAGAGAAAATCTGGGGCAGCTCCTACTCTAAGTTCCCTGGCTGGTGGCTTCAGCTCAAGGGCTCTGGTAACATCGCCTCCTCCCTTTGCCCTGCTAACGCTTGCGGTGGTGATAACTTCCTGCTGTTGCTGCTCTTTTGATTGCTTTACCTTCCCCATTAGTCTCTTTCAGCCTTCTGGCTTCTCATATTAAATTCCCTCCATGGAACCATCTATCATGGTCTCTGTTCCCCTAACAGACTCAAGGCACAGCAGCAGCCTCTGCCACTTCCATTTTCCTCTCTGACCTTCAGTTTGTGACATCCCCACTACCACATGGCTGGTGCTGGTAGGAAGCCACTAGAAACAATGTAGTTGGTATCAATACTTAAACTGAAATAACTTAGGGGACCTGGAAAAATAGACTCGGACCCCCACTTGGGTTAATTAATTGGTAATTTATTTTACCTGCTGCAGGGGCTGCTGCTCCGAGAGACAGTCAGCAGCACAGGTGTGAGGGTGAGTTACCTTTTATAGGCTTTGTGTAAGCATATTACAGAAGCTAAACATGGCTGGTTAAGGGGGATTACAACTCAGGTAGTCATAGATACAGCAATGGAACGGTTATTAATACAGTTTCAGTTGACAATGGATACATTTTATATCACAATGGTTATGGTTATACAACAGTAATTAATCAAGTCTCAGTGAGTTTTCCACCATTGCTTATCTACTGAGAACTTGGGGGTTTTGTGAAACTTGGGACTTTTTTCCTTGTACCTGAAGCTTGTTCTTGGCAACTCTAGGAGGAAGAAGGGGGCCTGGGACCGTGTTCTCGGCCCCCGGGGGGGCGGAGGGACTTGCCTGGTTCCTGGCGTCGACTCGGGGGGGAGACTGGAGGAGGCGGGAACTGGGTTGGCGCGGGTGGGGGGACCAGGTGAGGGCTGGGGAACAGGAGTGGGCAGGGGAAAGAGGGCTGGGTTACAACAATATTCAGTATAAATTTATGTAAATACTCTTCCTTATTTTCTTGTGCCACTTTTATTGTATTTATAATTTATTGCATTTCAATCTCTGATTTTGAAAGGGAAATTATTATGGTTAAAAAAATACTTTTTTGTTCACTTTTTATCTTCCTCAAATCACTATAAAGATGTTTTAAAATGTGGTTTTATTATTGTTCAGATATGGTTAGGCTAGCTGGTCAGGAGACAAAGACCACTAAAAAGGTGGTTTGTTACTCACAGTCCTCAGAGGAGGGGTTAGATTTGTGGTGAGGACAGACAGAAGGGTGAGGGCCAGAGCTTTTATTGTGGCTTCTGTGGGAAAGGCAGGGTAAGCAGATTAAGGATTGGCTGGTCTGAATAATTTCAAGTGACTCTAGGAGAGCCTATAGAGGAGGTGGTTCTGAGTTTGGGCACTGGATTAGTTAGTTTGCATATGAAAAGCATGCTCCTAACCAGGGGCTGTGGCTCCTGCCTACAATCCTAGTATTTTGGGAGGCCAAGGCAGGTGGATTGCTTGAGCTCAGGAATTGGAGACCAGCCTGAGCAAGAGTGAGGTATCTATCTCTACTGAAAATAGAAAAACCTAGCCTGCTATTGTGTCAGGTACTTAAGTACCCATAGTTCCAGCTATTCAGGAGGCTGAGGCAAGAGGATCACTTGAGTCCAGGAGTTTGAGGTTGCTGTGAGCTGTGATGCTGTAGCACTCTAGCCTGGACAAGAGAGTGAGACTGTCTCCAAAAAAAAAAAAAGTATGCTCCTAAGTGAGGGATTTGCTCTCTCCTAGAATTGGCTAACCCTAAAAGGAGCAGTCTCTTCCCAGTCAGCAATGCCCAGATGCCAGAGTAAGAGGAATATAGAAAATAAATAAGTTAATACAGAAGTAGTTGCTATTATTCTAGTTTTTAGTGCTGGAAACAGATCTGTTATGCAGCTACCCTGAAGTCATGTACTTAATAGCATAAGAAGCCAGAATTTAAATTTCAGTTTGTCTTTTCCAGCATTCAGATACTTTCCAAAGTAATTTACTACTCAAAATCATAAGTGTGAGGAATATTAATTAAAACCTTGAGTGATTAACACAATTGTATTTCCAGAAAATATCCAATATATTTTTGAAGGTTTTTCATTAAAACATTGTTAGGTTATTAACATTTGGATATTTAAAACTCAAGGATGCTAGCAGTTACAATACCATTGCCCACATCAGACAAGAGCACTGCTACCGATTTATAATCTCAGCCTCATGAATTTTGGCCTCTGATGTCTTCCTTAGCCAGGCCCTTTGTTCTCAGTGACCCTATTTAAACAGAAGTGCCAGATAAATGAAATCTAATCTACATAAATTTTACATTTGTCTATCAGAAAACTCAGCAGTATTCTCATGCAATGATTTATTAAAGAGTGAATAGTGTTTTTAGATTCATCATAAAACTAAGAAAAGACTAGTAAACTTAAATCTACTCTTTTCTTCCTTCAAGAAATACTTATTTAGCACCTTTTCTGTAGTAGTCAGTGTTATAAGGACTTGGAGTATACAGTGAACAAATGGGCAAAGCATCTTTTCTTTTGTGGAGCTTTTGAGAAAAGGGAGACAGGTAATAAATACTGAGCAGGCTAAGAGATTTAGGTTTGCAAGTGGGGCAAGTGGCATTGTTAAAGAGAGTGGTCAGGATAGACCTGAGTTTTTGTGTGTGTGTGTGTTTATTTTGTTTGTTTGTTTGTTCTTTGAGACGGTCTCACTCTGTCGTCCTGGGTGGAGTGCTGAGGTGCCATAACTCATAGGAACTTGAAATTCTTAGGGTCAAGCAATCCTCCTGCCTCAGCGTCTTGAGTAGCTAGGACTACAGGAGCCCAGCACAACACCTAGCTAATTTTTCTTATTTTTAGTAGAGATAGAGTCTTACTCTTGCTCAGGCTGGTTTTGAACTTCTGAGCTCAAGGGATGCTCCCAGAGTGGTAGGAGTATAGGCATGAGCCACCCCATCTGGCCCACACCTCATTTAGAAGGTAGGACTTGAGCAGAAACTTGAAGGGAATTATTAGCTATCTGAAAGAAGAGTATTTGAGACCAGGGAACATGGTAGGTGGCCCTGCTGTGGTGAGTTATAGTGGAGCGGCTACAGGGCAGGGGTAGAATGACTGAGAAGGGGCTATAGGGAAACCCAGGAGGGAACGAATGACAGAGGGCCTTAGAGAGTATTGGAAGGACTGTGACTTTCACTGGAGTCAAGTGGGAGCAGAGAAACTAGGAGTAGGCAGGAGGTGGCATGTATGGACACAGCCCCACTAGGTTGGGGCTGTTTCAACATCCCTGCTGGGAAAAGGCAGTAACAGTGAAGGTAGTAAGAAGCTGGTAGATCTAATTCATGGAAACTACTCATCACAATTTTTTTTTATTAAAAAAATATTGGCTAAAGACATTTTATTCCTTCCTAGACAAAAATCTCTGTTTTAAAAAGTGAGAGGAAAAGCATGTATTTAAAGAGTACCTGAAATATGCTTGAAGCGCTAAATGTTCTTATCTGTTTTCTCTTTTGTATTTCTTAAGAAAATGTTGTAGATGACCATCTTAGTCTTCCTTCAAAACAAAGTATAAGACTAGGGGTTAGGATAATTCTGTTTAAAAATTGGTTTCTTAATATATTGTCTCTATTTGCACAAGCTTTGCCGCAGGAAATCTACAGAGAGTTGTCCAAAGGTAAAATACATAATTGCCATGACATTCTCATGATCTATTTTGTGATATTTATAGTGAATATATATAATAAAAATCTACTTCACAAGATGGGAAAATACAGGAATTGCTTGGTGTGTTTAAACGATATCATTATTACTCTGAAAGAAAAGAGATAAACATAAACGTCAGAATAATCTAACTCTAATGACCTTCTTTTAGTCTACAAACACTTTTTAAGTCAAGTAGGACAACCTTGTATTCTGGTAGAGTAGGTGATTTACCTATATGGTTTGATTTTAAGAGCTAACATTTACAGGCTTTCTCTTCTTCCTGCTAACAGATACTATGCTATAACCAGCGAGTACCAAGAAAACCTTTTTTTTTTTAATATAATTCCTTATAGGTGATGAGTTTGCTTCTATTAAAATGCATACAGCCATATGAAGGGATAACAGAGAAGCTCTTTTCATTCATTAGTACCTTATGGTAAATTTATCAAAATTGTTGATTACCTACGAAGGCTCTGTAGAAATGAAACAAGGCTGAGAAAAGTAGAAATCGAAGTAGCTTGAGGGCATGGCACCTTTCAGTGATGTTCGGAAAACAACAATAGAGAAGTTAAAAAATAAAATTAATAAATCATAGTTTGGGAAAGTTTGAATATATGTAAAATACAAAAGAAAATTATTAGGTAGAATTGTTCATGTTTTTCACTTTATTACTAAAAGTATTGCTAAAATTTTTAAATGTTTAAAAGCAGTTTTTAACATGAGTCTTCCTTACCTCTTGTATAAGCAAGCTGGTTTGATAATACCAATTGTTTGCTTTTGTAGTTGTTGCTTTCAGATACATCATCCAGTTTATTTTACTCTTCTTCATATCTGACAAACTTTTGGTATATTCAGCAATCTTCAGGCAGAACTAAATTAAAAGTTAACTATTCTCAAAATAAGCTTCTTGTTTCCTTCCTTAGAATGAACTGGCAGATACACGTGCAAAATTCCACGTACTGTTTCTTTTCTTTGTGTCTGCAATGTTCTTCATCAGCGTCCTCTCGCTCTTCAGCTACCACTGCTGGTTAGTTGGAAAAAATAGAACAACAATAGGTAAGTAGATTAAAATGAATTACAGTTATTTGGGAAAGAAAATGAACACAAATGAATGTGAAAACTAAAGAAGGACAAGAGTAATATCGTAGAGTAGTGCAAAAAAGTCTGTTTTAGAATTAACTGTGACTGAACAGAAACAGTGGGTATATAATAAATATATAGGTTATTCATTTTGAAGAAGGTTGAAGAAGCGAGATTGACCTTTATGTTTTTAATAATGCATTACGTAGAAAAGTAGGAATTGGCTATATTTTATAAATTTTAATAAATCTGTTTTCTGCATTTATACAGTGTCTTTTCAGAAACCCATCTATGGTATTATATGAAAGGACAGAAGGTTAGCACTCCACTTGATAAGAGGCCCTTGGGCCTGACAACACTCACTTGCCTAAGGCATTGCCACCTACTTGGTAGCATTTAACCATCATTTGTGATATAAGATAGCAGAGGAGGGCGCATAAGCATATACGCTGAGGAGGGCATGTGGCTGGGGGATGAAGAATGTTGATTAGGGAGAAGAAATAAGTTCTGGCCAGGCAGAACTGGTCACTCCTCATGACTGTAATCTCAGCACTTTGGCAGGCCACGGCAGGAAGATTGCTTGAGGTCAGTAGTTTGAGAACAGCCTGAACAACCCAATGAGACCCTATCTCCCCAAAATGCAAAAATTAGCTAGACATGATAGTGCATACTTACAATCCCACTACTTAGGAGGCTGAGATGGGAGGATTCCTTGAGCCCACGAATTTGAGGTTACAATGAGCTATGATGATGCCACCACACTTTTTCCAGGGTAACACAGGGAGACCTTGTCTCAAGAAAAAAAAGAAAGAAATTCTAATATTCAGTAGCATGGCAGGGTGGCTGTAGTTAGCAACAATGTGTTATAC
This sequence comes from Galagoides demidoff, assembly GCA_963574575.1. Taxonomy (NCBI): domain Eukaryota; kingdom Metazoa; phylum Chordata; class Mammalia; order Primates; family Galagidae; genus Galagoides; species Galagoides demidoff. The sequence goes on from CAUYQV010032930.1 coordinate 11,026, forward strand.
ATGGTATAGTTGCTAGAAGAGAGGACTTGAAATGTTCTTACTACAAAGTGATAAATACTCAAAATGATGGATACCCCAACTTGGTCATTACACATTTTATGAGTGTAACAAATACTTACATGTGCCCCATAAATGTGTAAAATATTATGTATCAATAAAATAAAATTAAAAAAACAAAACAAAATGCCATAGGAAGAGCCAACATTAACAAAAAGTGAAGAAAGTAGATTTAAGGAGGGTCATTCTCAGAGAGCAAAAAAAGTTTTTTAATCCTCCTCATCCATCTTATCTTTTATAAAACAAAAAACATCCATTACATAAAACATAATATATTTCATGTACTTTGCCCCCCCCCCCCCCGCCACAGTTAGGCATTTGACTGGAATATGTCCCATGATTGAGGCTAAGAAATAGTGCATTTCACATGCTTCATTATTTCCATCTTTGTGTCAGTTGTCACTGAAACTTAGGTATTGTATCATTAGTATCAGCATTCATTTCTCTTTACTCTTTTGGCTCACTTTAAAAATGAAAGTATTAGAGGGGAAATTCAGTAAGGTATTCAAGTAATTATACAAATATTTACTAAACACAGATGGCATTGCTCACATTGAGCTGTTGGCATGTGAGAAGCATTGCTGTGTTATACTTGAGATATTTATATATCTGCTGATGTAGCAAGGTATAAAACAGGGGTTTGTTATGTACTAAACTGTTTTGTAAGAAAGTTAACCTGTCACCCCAGGACACACATATGTCCTTGTGCAGACAAAATCAAATTTCTTCATCTCTATGCTCTCAGTGCAGTTTTTTAGCACTTACCACACTGTTATTTTGCTAGACTATAGGCTGTTAAGTAAGAATTTCATCTAATTTACCTTTGAATCCAAAATACCTGATACTGTGCCCTAAGAACATAATGGGAAGATGGTAAATAATGAAGTAACAAGAGTTATAATATCTTTTCCCCCCCAAAAAAAGATTGAACATACTATAATAGATTTCCAGAAATATTAGATAATTATTTTGACATAGGTTAATGAAATGATAAATCTGTTTTCTTTCTCTAGTAGGTTTCAGAAGTTTATCTATTAATTGTTACAAATACATTCTCTTTTTTTTTTTAATTTTTTTTGAGAAAGAGTCTCACTTTGTTGCCCCCAATAAAGTGTGATGGCGTCATAGCTCATAGCAATTTCAAACTCCTGGGCTTATGCAATCCTCTTGCCTCAGCCTCCCGAGTAGCTGGAACTGCAGGCGCCTACCGCAATGCCCAGCTTTTTTGGTTGCAGTTGTCATTGTTGTTTAGCTGACTGAGACTGGGTTTGAACCCGTCAACTTTTCACATATGTGGCTGGCACTGTAATCATTGTGCTATGAGCCCCGACCCTATATTCTTTATATTAATTATATCTATAGTTTTTACATTAAAGATATAAACAAGAAAATTGGTACTTTTCATTGTAATTTTCAAGTAGATCAATTTATGTATGTGTGTGTGTATAATTTAACAGAATCGTTCCGTGCACCCATATTTGCATATGGATCTGATGGAAATGGTTTCTCTCTTGGATGCAGTAAAAATTGGAGACAAGTCTTTGGTGATGAAAAGAAATATTGGCTACTTCCAGTATTTTCAAGGTAATTTATAAAATGCAGATCTCAGGGATTATGGAATCTATGGTAATCTCTGATTCTCTGGTTAAACATTTTAAGATTTAGAGAATACACAATATATAATGACATTCTTATGGGCTTTGAGAATGAAAATGCAGAATATTTTGATCATTTATACCATATTTTTTCCTTTTTTTTTTTTATTATATAGAGAAAAGCTTAATAATAATGTTCCTTGGTGTTTATCCTACCAGGAGTTCATTAAGCTTCTTAAATCTCTGAATTCATAGTTTTCATCAGATTCAAATAATTTTTATCAGTTACATCTTCATTTGTTTTTATGTCTGTTCCCCCTCCTTTTTCCATCTCTTCCTCTCTCCTCCTCAGCTTTTTTGGTACTCTTGGATATACCTATGTTAAATTGCCTGATGGTGACCCATATTTCACTTTTATTCTGTCCTCCTTCCTCCTCCCCTGCCCTTCTTTTCTTTGTTATATTTTGGTTAATTTATACTGCTATGTCTGCAGGTTCACTGAGTTCTTCTTCTACAGTGTCTAATCTGGTAAGCCCATCCAGTGAATTTATTTCAGATATTGTATTTTTCAGCTCCTTTTTTGTATCTTACAATTATATCTCTTTTCGTTATATCCATTTCTTCTCTCTCTTTTTTTTTTTTTTTTGTTTGTTTTTGTTTTTGAGACATAGTCTTATTTTGTCGCCCTTGGAAAAGTACTGTGGTGTCATAGTTCACAGCAACCTCAAACTCTTGGGCTCAAGGGATCTTCTTGCCTTACCCTCCTGAGTAGCTGCGACTACAGGCACCTGCCACAATGCCCAGCTGTTTTTAGAGACAAGGTCTGGTTGTGGCTCACGCTGGTCTCAAACCCTTGAGCTCAGGCAATCCACCCACCTCAGCTTCCCTGAGTGCTAGAGTTACAGGTGCGAGCCACTGAGCCCTGCCTGAAATTGCTAATTTTCTGATTGTTTTCTATTGACTTATTTTTCTTAGCTATGTGGATCACGTTTTCTGTTTCTTTTCATGTGTAGTTCATTATTAATTGAATGGTGAACATTTTAAATGTTTTTGCTAAGTATCTAGATTTTATTGTCTCCCTTTAAAAAATGTTTAATTTTGTTTTGGCAGGCAGTTAAGTTAGATTTCGGCTTAGGGGTTTTTTTTTGTTTGTTTTTTGAGACAGAGTCTCACTATGTCACCTTCGGTAGAGTGCTCTGGCGTCACAGCTCACAGCAACTTCCAACTCTTGGGCTTAAGTGATTCTCTTATCTCAGCCTCCCAAGTAGCTGGGACTACAGATGCTCACCACAACACCCAGCTATTTTTTGGTTGCATTCGTCATTATTGTTTAGCAGGCCCAGGTTGGATTCGAACCTACCAACTCTGGTATATGTGGTTGGCACCCTAGCTGCTGAGCCATAGGTGCCGAGCCAGCAACCTTAAACTCTTGGGCTGAAGCAATTCAATTGCCTCAGCCTCCCGAGTAGTTGGGAGTACAGGCACCTGCCACAACACCTAGCTGTTTTTAGAGACAAAGTCTCCCTCTGGCTCAGGATGGTCTTGAAGCTGTCAGCTTAGGCAGTCCACCCACATCAACCTCCCAGAGTGCTAGAATTACAGACCTGACCCACCGCGCCCATCATGTCACAGCTTAGTATTTAATATAGGCGTTGTTCATAGCTCAGTGGGCAGGGCGCTGGCCATATACACGGAGGCTGGTGGGTTCAAACCCACCCCAGGCCAACAATGACAACTGCAACAAAAAAAAAGAAAAAAATAGCCAGATGCTGTGACGGGCGCTTATAGTCCCAGCCACTTGGGAGGCTGAGGCAAGAAAATTGCTTTAAGCCCAAGAGTTTGAGGCTCTACCCAGGGTGACTCTGTCTCAAAAAAAAAGACTTAAGTCTGCTTAAGCAGTACTACAGTACTGCTATAGTTCTGTAGCCATTTATCTGCATATCTTGCTCTCTCTCAACTCTGTTTGGTAGATTCAAGCCACCTCAGCTTCTCAAAACTCATAGCTCTGATGCTTCAGTTCAGTGAAACTACCTTGCTCTGTTCAGTTTTGCCTCCTGGTAAGAAGGTCCTGGCAGGAAGCTTGTGCTACTTTGAGAACAGTTATTTTATACTATTCAGTTTCTGACTATTTACATGTCTAGTGTACCAGTTATTCCATCATGGCTTGAAAGTCCATGTTCCATGCAGTTTTTATGTGTTTAGAATGTGAAAGTAAGGCATAACTATACTTTTTTAAAACTATAAGCTTCTTGAAGGCAAAGATTTTCTTCTCTTTTGTTCACAGCTATATCCCTGGTTCTTAACAGTAGTACTCAGAACCTCAGACATTGAGTAAATATTCATTTGATGAATGTTGTTGAATGAGTAAATATGTGGAATTTACATCTTGAATTTCAGTTTGAGCCTGAATTATGTTATAAATGATTGTGATAAGCAGGTCAGTTACCCATATATTTGAATACTTACATTTCAGGTGCTATGCTAAGCATGATAATCGTAATAGGCCTGGAAGACATTATTTCTAAGTGTATTTAAATTATTTTTTAAAAAGGCTTATGTCTTCAACATTAGAAATCTTAGGGATTATTCCTGAAATGACAAGTTAAAAATAACTTCTTTAAACCATGCCTCTGAAAAACTAGTGTTTCATTTAACCTATTTAACTTAATACGATTCAAATTATTACTGATATTTTTCATTATGCAGCTTGGGTGATGGTTGCAGTTTTCCAACTCGCCTTGTTGGATTGGACCCAGAACAAGTTTCTGTTGCAAACCAAAATGAGTATCCCAGAAGGTATGCTGCTTCTTGTTAGTAAGCTTTTTTGTGTTGATTATAAAGCAAATTGAGTATGTGTGTTATGTATACATATCTTATGGATAAATGCAGTAGTAATTTAGTAAGAGAGTATAGATAAGGAAAGGGAAATTAAATTTTTTTAACTGAGGGTGACATACAAACTAGAACACTTGAAAGTAGAGAATGCTTGCTTGTTAATAGTTAAACCAGGATAATCACATAAAATTGGAAATATTTAAGTAAGAAACATCCAGGATACACTGTCAAGATTTTCCAGCCTGAGCAAGAGTGAGACAAAAATAGCTGGGCTTTGTGATAGGCACCTATAGTCCAGCTACTCAGGAGGCTAAAGCAAGAGGATCACTTGAGCTCAAGAGTTTTAGGTTGCTGTGAGCTGTAACACCATAGCACTCAACTCCAGGGCAACTGAGTGATACTCTGTCGGGAAAAAAAAAAAAAAAGAAGATTTGATTATATTGGCTTATTTAAGTTTTTATATATATATATATATTTTTTTTTTTTTTTGTGAGACAGAGCCTCAAGCTGTCCCCCTGGGTGGAGGGCTGTGGCATCACAGCTCACAGCAACCGCCAACTCCTGGGCTCAAGCAAGTCTCCTGCCTCAGCCTCCCAAGTAGCTGAGACCACAGGCGCCCGCCACAAGGCCCAGCTATTTTTTTCTTTTTTTTTGGTTGAGGCCATCATTGTTGTTTTTGGCGGGCCCGGGCTGGATTCAAACCCGACACCTTAGGTGGATGTGGCTGGCGCCTTAGCTACTTGAGCCACAGGCACCGAGCCTAAGTTATATATATATATATTTTTTTCTTTTTTTTTGAGACGGAGCCTCAAGCTATACCCCTGGGTAGAGTGCCATGGCATCACAGCTCATAGCAACCTCCAACTCCTGGGTTCAAGTGAGTCTCCTGCCTCGGCCTCCCAAGTAGCTAGGACCACAGGTGCCCGCCACAATGCCCGGCCATTTTTTGGTTGCAGCCGTCATTGTTGTTTGGCGGGCCCGGGCTGGGGATTCAAACCTGCCACCTTAGGTGTACGTGGCTGGTGCCTTAGCTGATTGAGCCACAGGCACCGAGCCCTAAGTTATATTTTTTAAAAAAGAAATTAGTCATCATACTGGTCACTAATTCATCCTGATAAATGTTAACTACAGTGTCAAAATACCATAATTTGCTGTGTATAATGCACTGCCATGAGTAATGTGCATCCATATTTTTGGTCTAAACTTCCAGGAAAATGACCCTTGAGAAAGTGGCCAGGAGAGATGTATCTAGGGAGGGCTAACAATCCCCTAAACATACAAGTCACAGCCCCTTCCTGTAGCCCTGTGAAGGTCGCCCCTTTCCTCTCCCGATTGCCCTTCCCACTTGCCAGGCCTGCCACTACTCTCTCCCCTGATTGTGGCTTTCAGCAGAGGCCACTCCAGTGTGCTCCCACCAGGTCTTCTGGGACTGGATCCCCATATGTTATGTGGACCCAGGAGGAGAGGGCAAGGTAGTCCCCAGGGAGGTCCTGCGCTCCACTCTCCCTGCCATTATCAGTGCTACCTATATATGATTCAATGCATCCTTATATTTCCCTCAGAAATTTGGGCAAAAATGTGATACATGGCAAGACATGATAATAATGAAAATTCATAAATACAAATGTTTTTTCATTAATTCTTCTTAAAGGAAATTTTCTCATAATGATTCTATGGCAAGTAAACTATTTCTTAAATTCAGTTGAATAGTTCATTTTAAATTAACTTTTAAAGAAGCTAGAGATACTCCCAGCAAAGTTAATTGTAGGAGAAGTGGGATTATAAATTCCAAGCTAGCATATTAATAATGGAAGAATATAGGCCTAAGAACTTAGAGCTTAAGGCATTAGAGCTTCAAGGTCTAGCATGTTATGGTTCTGAACAAGTCCCTTAAACTATGAGACTCGGTTTCTACCTCTTTAAAATAAAGATGATACCTTCCTCCCAAGGTAATTATGAGGGTTGAGAAAATTTATGCAAAGTGGCTAGGACAGTGTCTGACCCATAATAGGGACCCAACAAATACTAGTTCTCTTTTCCTCTTTCTTTCCTTCCTCCATTCCCTCCCTCCCTGGATCTCTTAACTAGAAAAATAAGTCTACGCTAAATCACTGAATCATTTTTTCCCCTTAGATCTAAACTGCAGAGGTAGAAAGCAGAAAACTTGGGAAATGACAGGTAATTTTTTTGTACTGGCCACAGACATAGATCCTCGCCTGTCCTTATAATACCTTACAGCTTTTGATTAACATATGTTAAAAACATTTCAGACTGGCCTCTGGAGCTTTTTTTCTTTTACCTAATTGTTTTTATTGGCAGTGTTAGAATACCAATTCTTGGGTCTAGAGAGCTGTTTAACTGGGGGGTTGTGGGCACATTTTTCTTTTGAAGCTGAGTTTTTTCAGAGTTCTGAGATCTCATGAGTTGCCCTCACATCTCTAGGAGGAATACTAATTTGCTGCTTATTAATTCATTAAATATCCTTAATGGAGCATTAAACTATTTTCTAAATTATTTGCTTTTCTTTTCAGTATTGGCTCAAACCAACCTTTTCCTATCAAACCACTTAGTGAATCAAAAAACCGCTTGTTGGACAGTGAATCTCAGTGGCTAGAGAATGGAGCTGAAGAGAGCATTGGCAGATCAGGTAATAGTTCTCAACTGAAAACACTGCTTTGTCTGGTTCAGATGAAAATCATCAGATGTAATAAATTTGGAAAAATCAAAATACTGTGATATCTTAAACTTTGAAAATATGAGAAATAAAATACTTAAGAGGTTTTCATGTTTACTAGTAGCTTTTATGAGGAATTGAGGAGAGTGGGGAGAGTATAGTGGTTGATACTTATGTTTTATTCTGTTTATCTAGATTCTTTTTTTTTTAACCCTGCTAAATATTGTGAGTTGTGGATGCCCTATAGAATAGTCAATAAAATTGAAGTGGGATTTTTAATGAGACATGGGTTTACATATGGTCTAGCCATTTAACTAGCATTATAGTCTAAAACATATCTAAGGTGGTTCCTATTGATAATAGTAAAAAACAGCAACTGTGGCTTAGTGAGTAAGGTGCCGGCCCCATATACTGAGGGTGGCAGGTTCAAACCCAGCCCTGGGCAAACTGCAACAAAAAAAATAGCCTGGCATTGTGGTAAGCACCTGTAGTCCCAGCTACCTGGGAGGCTGAGCTGGAGGTTGTGGTGAGCTGTGACGCCATGGCATTCTACTGAGGGTGACAAAGTAAGGCTCTGTCTCCAAAATAAAAATAGTTTGGGACATTCAGATAAATTTGCACTAACCCTAGGAAGTATCCTAAAAGCTTGCTGTTAGAATTTCTGGTTTTGTTGTTGTTGTTGCTTTCCTTTTAGCAGCATTTAAAGCATTCTCTTAAATTGCTATCCTTAGGGTGTTCATTAGGATCATTATACCCCTTGTATAAAATCAAGGAAAACCCAGGAGTTTGAGGCCAACCTCAGCAACATAGTAAAACCTCATCTCTTAAAAATAAAGATAAAGGGAAAAGTCCTTTTTGTGTATTTCTTTTTGACACTGGATTTTACTCTAATGCCCAGGCTAAAGTGCAGTGGCATAATTATAACTTACTACTACCTCAAACTTCTGGGCTCAAGTGCTTCAGCCTCCCAAAGTTTTGCTAGCGTTACAGGTGTGAACCACCATGCCTGGCCCATTTCGTGTTTTTTATATATATATATATATATATTTTTTTTTTTTTTTTTTTGAAACAGAGTCTAACTTTGTCACCCTTGTTAGAGTGCTATGGTGTAATAGCTCACAGCAACCTCAAACTCTTGGGCTCAAGTGATCCTCTTGCCTCAGCCTCCCAAGTCCAAGTAGCTGGGACTATAGGCACTGCCACAACACTTGGCTATTTTTAGAGGCAAGGTTTCACTCTTTTTTTTTTTTTTTTTGAGACGGAGCCTCAAGCTATCCCCCCTGGGTAGAGTGCCATGACATCACAGCTCATAGCAACCTCCAACTCCTGGGCTCAAGCCAGTCTCCTGCCTCAGCCTCCCAAGTAGCTGGGACCACAGGCAGCCGCCACAACGCCCGGCCATTTTTTGGTTGCAGCCATCATTGTTGTTTGGCGGGCCCGGGCTGGGGATTCGAACCCACCACCTTAGGTGTACGTGGCTGGCGCCTTAGCCGATTGAG
>CAUYQV010032933.1:0-31095 GCA_963574575.1 Galagoides demidoff
ACTTCTCCAGCCATGAAAGCATAAGAAAAAAATCGACCAACCGATTATTTGAGATCCAAGAAAGGAAAGGAAATCAGTTTTGTAAAAACACTTTTCCTTCTTTTTATAAGCTTCTTTATTTACTCCGGATAGTTAACATAACAGTGCTGAATAGTGAAGTAAGCAGATTTTACACTCACTATTACTGTATGGATAGAAAGAGCCATATGCGTTTTTGTTTTTAAAAGTCATCTCAGATCACTGCGATATGGCACGTGAAAACAGAGATTCACAGACACAAAGTCAATAAATACATTCAAGATTGTCAAGCATTCAAAACATAAATGCAATCATATAGCAAAAAAAATCGGTTTGTAACTTTGATCTTTCCCAAGGATGTGAGGAATCTTTTCACATGTCAGAAATCTCTATAGCAAAGATTCCTATAAGAAAGAAAAAATTATGCAAATTAATATTTTTTAACTCAACTATTTCAACATGTGTAACATATATCCTAGCATTACTTTATTAAAACTTAGGATTTTCCCCTGGCCTTTGGAAAAATAAATACAACCTATTTTTTTTACGGTAAATTTGTACAAACTGGTATATTTATACCATGGGATACTATTCAACAATAAAAAGGAATGAACTATTAATATATACAATTAGAATGGATCTTGTGGGCAACATGGTGAATGAAAAAAGTCAATTTCAAAAGGTTACATACTGTGTATGATTCCATCTGCATGACATTCTCAAAATTACAGAATTATAGAGATGGAGAAGAAATTAGTGTTTGCTAGGAGACAGGGATGGAGGACAGCAGGGCTATAAACTATAAAAGGGTATCACAAAGGGGAGTAAGTTCTTTTGTGCTGATAGAACAATTCAATATATTGATTCTTGTCACGTGGTTTGTTTAAAAAAATACTACATAAACATGTAAATGAATGAGTCTAAAAACTAGTGATATCTGAATAAGGCCGATAGACCAGTTCATCACATTGTGCCAGTGCTAATTTCTTGTAAGATATTGTCACTGCAGAAGTGGGGAAGGATAGGTGGGACTCTCTGTACTTTTTCTGTAACCACCTATGAGATTACGACAATTGTTTTTAAAAATATCTGTGGTACATCCAGAGTTTTAACTACTCAACAGTTAAAAGGAATATGCAACAACTGCTAATATACGCAACAACCTGGATAAATCTTAAATATATTATGCTGAGTGAAAGGTGGCAACTAGAGGCTGCATACTATATGATTCCATTTATATGACAACCTGGGAAAAGCAAAACTAAAGGGACAGGAAACAGAGCAGCAGTTAGAGGGAAGTAAATTCAATACATTGTTGTCTAAATAATAATAAGGGGCAGTCTAAGGACACAATCTAAACCTGACAATAGAAGATTAAGAATAAAGGGGACTAAAAAAAAAGAATAAAGGGGACTAAGGTCATTGTTAAACGTTAAAAGTATTAATAGAAAGGTAACAAAGAAAATAAAATCTTCCTAAATTTATTAAAAGAAAATTTCTTTATCAAAAGAAAAAGAAAAATTTCTTTATCAAAAGAAATTTATTAAAAAGCAGACTAACCAAATGCAGAAACACAAGTAAAACATAATACAGACAGTAATCCTAACATTATATTACTGAGGTGACATAACAGGCATATGAATAATGTGAAGGATTTTTTCAACTATTTAGAAAAGATTTTCAAAATGGCTCATAAAGCAAAATTAAAATCCATAGTGTATAGAAGAGATATACTTAAAATGCAATAATTCAAAAAAGCTAAAAGATATTTACCAGACAGAGACAGTAAGAAAATGGGAATTGCAACTCTAATACCAAAGTATAGTCGAGCAAAAATTAAAAAAATTTAAATGCATCAGAAATGAACACTTTATAAAAGCTACCATAAAGAATGACAGTTCAGAATACCTATGCAACGAGTAAAACAGCAAACCGTTGATTAAAGCAAATTTATAGGAGATGCAAGAAGAAATAAAAAATACTAATAACAGGAAATTTTAGAACATCACTCTAAGTACAAAACAGGTCAAATGGACAAAAATTAAATAATGATATGAAAGAGCTACATAAAATCAAAAAGGTAAGTCTTTTAGCTAAATATTGAACACTACACTCTGATAAGAAATAATATATTTTTTCAAGTGTCTATGAATCGCTAACAAAAGAAAACATTGGTAAGTTTCATAAAACAGAAATATTATAGACAATATCCTCTAATCACAATGCAGTTACATTAGAAATTAAAAATGAAACAAAAACATAAACATGCCCTTTCAAATTAAAATTAAAAGATTTTTCCATCAAATAATTTGAGTAAAACTGATAATACAAAAAGAATTCCAAAATATCTGAAAATAATAAAAATATTATCTATCAGAATAGATATATTTAAAGGAGTAACCAGAGATAGATTCATAGCCCTAAAATCTACACAAATAAAAAGAAAGAATGGCAAAAACTGAATTAAACTCCCAACTCAAAAAGCTAGACAAAAATCCAACAAATTGGGCAGTGCCTATGGTTCAGTGAGTAGGGCGCTGGCCCCATATACCAAGGGTGGCAGGTTCGAACCAGGCCCCAGCCAGACTGCAACAACAACAAAAAATAGCCAGGTGTTATGGCAGGCACCTGTAGTCCCAGCTCGTCCCAGCTGGGCTTAGGCAAGAGAATCGCCTAAGCCCAAGAGCTGGAGGTTTCTGTGAGCTGGGATGACACAGCACTCATCTGAGGGCAATAAAGTGAGACTCTGTCTCTTAAAAAAAAAAAAATCCAACAAATTAAAAGATAGCACAAGGAAGAAAACAATAAAAATAAAAACAAATTAATAACAGAAAGAAAAATAGTAGACAAAATCAATAAATTAAAATCCTAGTTCTTTGAAACAGCAAACAAAATAAACAAATCATTAGTTAATAATGAAAAGCAAAGTGGGGGAGGGGAGAGAAGGACACATAGAAAAAAATGACAGTAGGGATATAACTATCGATACAGAGGAAATTAAAAAGGTCAAAAGATATTATATTGGTCACTTATATGCAAATAAATTTGAAAATGAAGAAGAAATGAACTTTTTAGGAAAATAGAGGAAAAAGAGAAAGGTTAAAAAGACCAACTGCCAAAGAAGAAAGATAAAGTTACAGTGAATTACCTTACAAAGAGAACCAAGGCTGTGTGGTTTCACAGGTGAATTCAACCAAATTTTTGGAGATCAGATAGTCCCAAACTAACCATAAATTGTTTCAAAGCATAGAGAATACAGTTCATGACATAAAAATAAGAAAAGAAATAAAACTTTGTTTTTGCAAATGACCTGACAATCTAGCTCAAAAAGCTTACAGAATCAAAGATAAAACTTAATGAAATAATAAGAGAATTTAGCAAAGGTAACAGCATAGAAAATTAACATGCAAAAATCAATAGTATTTTTGAAGATATAATGAATAAGGAAAAAATTCCATTGATAATAGCAACAAAAAATTGGGAATAAATTAATAAGAGATGCTCAAACTTATATAAAGAAAACTATAAGCCATTCCTGAAAGGCGAATCTGAACAAATGAAGGCATTTCTTCTTCTTGGTTTATGGCATTGTTTAGGCATTCTCAACATTATAAAAGATGTCAATTCTTCCCAAGTTTATAAATTTACAAAGTCTAATAAAAAATTCCAATTTTTTTTTTAAAATAGAGTTAGACAAATTGACTTTAAAGTTCATTTGGAAAAATAAACTCACAAGAAAATGTAAGTAAACACTTAAAAGGAAGAACACTTCATGGGCACCTAGACAATTGTTGTGCTGGAGCTGGCTTATAGTTGATTGTAAATTTTCAAGAATTTTGTGATCTCCTAGTTAAACCATTTGGACCCTTTAAACTGGCCACAGTAAGAGTATTTACAACACAGAAATTGGCAAGTGCTACCAATCAGGCCTTTCCCTCTTCCCCTTTGGAGAGCCAAGTTTACTAGCACATCATTAGATTAGCCCTGCAAAACTAAAACTAAAAATACCATAAAGTCTCTATTATTAACAGATTGACAGAATAAAAACAGAAAATCCAGAAAAAGACTTGGATCACTGGGAAAATGAGTTTTTAATAAATTATCTTGGGAAAACTAGATTTGTCTGAAAAAAGAATCAGATCCATTGCTCAAATCATACACACAATAAACTCTAATAGATCAGAAATCTAAATGTAAAAAGTAAAACTAAGTACTAAAATAAAACATTCATGAATTTTTCTATTATCTGGGTATTTTCTATGGAAAGAAAACTAGCCAAGTTTGGTGGTTCATGCCCATAATCCTAGCACCCTGGGAGCTAGCCTGAGCAAGAGGGAGCCCCTATCTCTACTAAAATAGAAAACTAGCTTGATGTCATGGTGGGCACCTGTAGTTCCTGCTACTTGGGAGGCTGAGGCAAGAGGATTGCTTGAGCCCAGGAGTTTGAGGTTGCTCTGAGCTATGATTGATGCCATGGCACTCAACCCTGGGGCAACAGAGTGAGACTCTGTCTCAAAAAAGAAAGAAAAAAGAAAGAAAAGAAAACCAGATACATTAAAAGATTCAGACATTTGACTACATAAAAATAAAAACTTATACATATGGAAAAAACAGCACTGTAAAATTAAAAGACAAATGACAAAAATGGGAGAAAATATTTATAGCACATACAGGGTGGCCATAAAGTTCATATGCAATTTAAAATAATGTGCAGGCTGGGCATGGTGGCTCACACCTGTAATCCTAGCACACTGGGAGGCCAAGGACCGTGGATTGCTTGAGCTCAAGAGTTCAAGACCAGCCTGAGCAAGAGTGAAACCCCGTCTCCACTAAAAATAGAAAAACTGAGGCAAGAGAATCACTTGAGCCCAAGAGCTGGAGGTTGCTGTCAGCTATAATGCCATGGTACTCTACCTGGGCGACAGCTTGAGACTCTCTCAAAAAAAAAAAAAAAAGGGGGGGTGGCATCTACAGCTCAAAGGAGTAGGGTGCCATCCCCATATGCCAGAGGTGTTAGGTACAAATCCAGCCCCAGCCAAAAACTGCATTAAAAAAAAATAGTGTGCAATGTCAACTTGCACACAAACTTTATGGCTATCCTGTATTACTGATAAAAAGCATAAACTCTCAAATTTATTTTAAAAAATTTTAACAAACCAAAAATTCATTAGAAAAGTAGACCAGAAGAAATGAACAGATAATTCAGAAGGAGAAATATAAAAATAGCCCTTAAACCTATGAAAAGACATTCAACTTCACTCATCATAAGAGAAATGCAAATTAAAACTACATTACAATACTAACTCTCACCTACCACACTGACATAAATTCAAAAGCTTGACAGCATGTTCTGCTGGTAAGGCTGCAGAGAAACAGGTATTCCGACACATTGCTGGAGGGAATGCAAAAGTGAGGCAAATGTGGCACTAACAAAACTACATGGGCATTTACTCCTTGACCCAGCAATCCCACTTCTAGGAATTTATTCTGAAGATATTTCTTCAACAATATGAAGATGTATATGCACAAGATTATTAATCACAGCCTTGTTTCTAATTGCAAATTGTTGAAAAAATTTTTGAAACTATTTTAGATGCAGTCTGTGATCAAGCAAATGTGTAACTACATTGATGTTGTTGTGTAAATGTGTTGATGAACTTGGGTTCTCATTTTAGAAGAAAGAACGTGGCAAATATAGGATGGAATAAGGCAAGGAAGAAACCTGTGAGGATGGTTTGGAATTGGAGGTTCTGGTTCTCTTTTTAAATGCATCTGTGTGAGCATGTGTAAGGCATGTGCAGCTGAGTGTGTATGTGTAGTAAGAGAGAGGCGGCATGTGTAAGAAGAGTATGAGGGCATGAGACAGCACGTGTGTATATAAAAAAAAATGGGTAAAATTTTTTAAATAGTGAGTATGGGTATAGGGTGTGAAGATTTTTTTGTATTATTTTTATTTTTATAACTTCTAGTAAAATTGAAATTATTTCCAAATAAAAAGTTAAGGGGTTTATGGCATATAGAAATATATCTAAAATACTTTCCTCTGAAATACTAGCTTATCACTTTTCTTTAACAAATATATTTTATAGTGCTATAATAACTAACATTTTGTAAGAAAAGTACATGAAAGAAATGTTTGTAGAAAAAGAAAATTAGACTTATAAAGTAAGATTTATATAAACATTAGATAAAATATTAAAGATCTTTCCCTTTAGTATAATATTTACATAAAATTCTTTATCAAAATCTTCTATTTTTTACATTCATATATTTGGCAATCATGCTTAAATATCACCACTAATGGCAGATTGTTTATTGAGTTTCCTTATTCCCTCAAATATTGTACTCTACTGCTGTGTGGGCTGAAGAGAATGTATCTTTAAACTGACTTACTCTTCTAACGATCGATCTAGGCCTCGGTCAGGAGATCGATGGTGAGCACGTTCTGGTGAATGACATTTTGCATTTTGTTTCATTGTGGAACACAAATGATAGGCATTACTTGAGTAATTTTGGCGGCGAAGTTCTTGTACAGCCCTCTCCCTAAACAAAATAGTGATGTTTTTATTTTTACATTCAGTGAAATTATTAAGTCTATCAATATCACAGAACTGTAGTTCAATTCATACTTTCAAATCAAACCTTTATGAAACAACTAAGACTTGTTGTTACCTAAAACGCAGTGCTTTCCAAGCTGAACAATGCATAGAAACAAACTTACCTTTCAAAGCGCTCTGTCCCTAGTTGCCTTTTGGTAATGTCTAAATCAGCTTCCAACTGTGTTACAACATTTCTGAACTGGGCCACATCTCTACTCTGGATGGCCCTGTGTAAAAAAAGGCAAGAGTGATAGCTGATTCAATTTAAAATATGTCATAACTCTTATGATACATTAAACCATGTTGACAATAGTTTCACAACTGGATCCAAGTCATGTTGTGATTTTTATAAACAGATTTATTAGTACATCTAAAATATGCTAGCTCAGTGCCTGCAGCACAGTGGTTATGGCACTGGACACGTACACTGGAGCTGGTGGGTTTGAACCCAGCCTGGGCCAGCTAAACAACAATGACAACTGCAACAAAAAAATAGACGGGCGTTGTGGCACCTGTAGTCCCAGCTACTTGGGAAGCTGAGGCAAGAGAAGCCCAAGAGTTGGAGGTTGCTATGAGCTGTGATGCCATGGCACTCTACCAAGGGTGAGATAATGAGACTCTGTCTCAAAAAATAAAATAAAATAGAGCAGCATCAGTGGCTCAGTGAGTAGGGCACTGACCCCATATACCGAGGGTGGCGGGTTCAAACCCAGCCCCAGCCAAACTGCACCAAAAAATAGCCAGGTACTGTGGCGGGCACCTGTAGTCCCAGCTACTTGGGAGGCTGAGGCAAGAGGATTGCCTAAGCTCGGGAGTTGGAGGTTGCTGTGAGCTGTGTGATGCCACAGCACTCTACCAGAGGCAACAAAGTGAGACTCTGTCTCTACAAAAAAATTAAAAAATTTAAAAAAAAATGCTGATTTTAGATGTACTAAGTGTGTAAAGTAGCCTACTTGAAAAGCCTATGCAACTCTAGCCCCATTCAGTTAGTTAAATCTTCTTAGTTTCCCTATGTATATGTTAATATATTATCTATCTATATTATTTGCTGCAAATCATTTTTATAAAGGTATTTGAAGTATTGTATTAATGTAAAGTAATAATATGATCAAATAATTAACACTAGAATTCACTAGCACTATGATTATATGGTCTGTTTTATATATATCAAGTTAGCCAAGTAAGTTCCTTTTATATACTTAGAATGAAATTTGATTTATATACTAGTAAAAACATAAAAACTCTTCAATTTACAGATCTTCCTTAAGGCTTAACAATGCCTCAAAAACTCCATGATAAGACACAGTATCATAAGGAAGATAATGACAGACAAATGGTGCTTGTATAAAACATTTTAGCCTCTTTGCTTGATCTAGGACAGCATTATAGACTAATGACATCTAAACCTTAGAGACTAAGAACACAAATGTTTCTCATGCTCTTTTTTTTTTTTTTTGAGACAGAGTCTTACTTTGTTGCCCTCGGTAGAGCTGTGGCATCATAGCTCACAGCAACCTCCAATTCTTGGGTTTAAGTGATTTTCTTGCCTCAGCCTCCCAAGTACAGGCACCAGCCACAACGTCTAGCTGTTTTTTTTGCTTGTTTGTTTGTTTTTTTCTTTTTTTTTTGAGACAGAGCCTCAAGCTATCCCCCTGGGTAGAGTGCCATGGCATCACAGCTCATAGCAACCTCCAACTCCTGGGCTCAAGCAAGTCTCCTGCCTCCGCCTCCCAAGTAGCTGGGACCACAGGCACCCATCACAACGGCCGGCCATTTTTTGGTTGCAGCCATCATTGTTGTTTGGCAGGCCAGGCTGGGGATTTAAACCCGCCAACCTTAGGTGTATGTGGCTGGCGCCTTAGTGGATTGAGCCACAGGCTCTGAGCCGACGTCGAGCTGTTTTTAGAGATGGGGTCTTGCTCTGGCTCAGGCTAGTCTGGAACCTGTGAGCT
Organism: Galagoides demidoff; assembly: GCA_963574575.1. NCBI lineage: Eukaryota > Metazoa > Chordata > Mammalia > Primates > Galagidae > Galagoides > Galagoides demidoff. The sequence goes on from CAUYQV010032933.1 coordinate 8,570, forward strand.
CAGGCAATCTGCCCAACTCAGCCTCCCAGAGTGCTAGGATTACAGGTATGAGCCACCATGCCTGGCCTCATGCTAATTCTAAGTGAGAGTACTTACCAGCCAGTCTAAAATAGAGTACACCCTTTAAGATGGGAGTTTTTGCATACTTCACTAAGGTAGATTTCCACCTATCACCTTGAGAAAGTGATCCTGTAAAATCAGTTGAATATATCACAAAAGCTCAGCTACAGTAACTGAAAAGAATGACTCAGTCATAGCCCCAGCCCTGCAGCCTTTGCATAGTCAAGGACTCCTAGGAGTGGCTGATTGCCAAGATCATGATTCCTATTCTTCCCCAGGCCTGGGGCTCAGATATGAGGAAGAGTGGAGGCTAGATGAAAAGGGCTATAAAATGGGACTGGCAAAAACAGGGGCTAAAAGGGCACTATCATTTTTTGTGAGAAGTGATCAAATTAATAATAAAACATTCACTATCAGGAAGGCATTTCCATCAACTGTACAGGAAAGCAAGGACCTTCTAACAAAGTGCTAGTGGTGCTAGAAGTCCTAAAAAAAAAAAAAAAAAAGAAGAAGAAGAAAAAGTCTGCAGCATTTTGTAAATGCAAGCTTTCTTCCAGGTATTCAGTACACACTTAGAGCTATACAAGGAAATACTGCATGGCAAATGGAAAGACTAGGTTGCAACACCAGGAGCATTCATGAATATAAACTTCTGGTTTCAGCGTGCTTAGTTTTTTTTCTAATCTAGTTATGTTTTCTAAGGGCAATATTTTAGATCAGACATTCTATTATACCCAAAACTCAGCTGGAAACTTAAATTTAGAAAATAAAAAGATAATAGAAATAAGTAATCTCATGCAAATCCCAATATTTTGGATCCACTGTTTAATAAATGGCAAATTATAGGAGTTAAATTCTAGTTTTAAAATTCTAATCTATAAATTTAAGACATATGATTTTACGTTATTGTGTTTCTAACCAACTCACATTTTATTTTCTGCCAAACAAAGATGTTCTTTAAGAAGCTGAATTTCAGATTCTTTTTCTTGAAGTGCTATCTGAGACTGATATTCTTTGTCTCGATTGGCTACGAGCAAAGCTTCTAGATTTTGCATGGAGATTCTCTCATTTGTCATCTGACTCCGGAGGAGTTCTATTTCAGAACGAGCAGAATCTAACTCATTCTCCATCTGTGCAAAAATAGGAAGATATCTGTACTTATTCATTCACTTAATTGATATGTTATCAGGGACTCATAAAATTTTTGTAGTATGTTATAAATTGACAATAACTTTTAGCTTGATTTGAAATTGTGTCCTCCTTCTTACCAAATACACAAATCACCACACATACACATACAATATCACTTTCTTCGTCACTCTGATCATATCAGAAAATTCATTAATTTAAGTAAAGGCTTATTAATTCAAAGCTGCAACCAATTTCCATTTCCAGATCTGATTTTTTTTATATACTTCTATAAGACTGACATAGTGATACCTATGACTAGCTTTGTCCAGAGTTTGGTGAGTTACAAGCACTTTACCTCTCAGCATTTCATTGTACTGTCATTGCAGTACATTATAATGTCACTGCACATTCCCTCTTGCATAAACCTGTGGAAAGCTTCCTTTTTGAAGATTATGTTGAGTCTCAAATATGCTCTGTAAGCCAAATATTTCTTCAAAAGGAGGAAGAATAATCATTATTATTCAAAAAGTTATCCTTTATCTCATAATAATATTTCATAATAAATTCTTTATGCATTAAATCCCAGCACTTTGGGAGGCTGAGGCAGAGGATTGTGATATGTTGGAAAAAGCTTAGTTGGTCAGTTGGTGCTGAGCACTGGGATAAGAAAAGTACTTCTCTAGACTATGATTCAGATATAAAAGTTTAGACTTTATTTTACATTAGAAAGAGGAAAGGAAATGGGGGGAGGGAAGAGATGAGACAGAGAGCAGAGAGCTGGGAGTGAGAAACAGGAAGATGGGGGGAGGGAAGAACAAGATGGGGGAGAGAGAGAGAGAAAGAAAGAAAGATGGTGCACAAGAGAGAGCAAGGGAGATAGCATGGCATTCCCAAAGTCCCAATAGGAATGCAGAATGCCCTCCCTCGGGTCCAGTGGGTAGCTGAATTTAAGGTGGGGGGACTGCTGGCAAGAGAAAAAAAAGCAGCCAGAGAGAGTTTAGATCTTACTGAAAAACTATGAGTTAATAATTTTTCTATTATTTCACTATGAACACAACCATCTTTACAGATGGCTTAACCAGGAGTTTGAGAACAGCTTGGGCAACACAGTGAGACCCCATCTGTACAAAAAATAGAAAAATTAGACTTGTGTGGTAGCATGTGCCTACAGTCCCAGCTACTTGGGAAGCTGAGCCAAGAGAATCATGTGAGCCCAGGAATTAGGGATGCAGTGAGCTATGATAATACCACTGTACTCTAGGCAACAGAAAGAGGCTCTGTCTCAAAAAATAAATAAAAGTTAAATGTAAAAAGGTAAGCTTAAAATTACACTTAAAAAAAAAAACAGTAAGTAGCTTTGCATCCTTGCTTTGAAGATGACAAATATGTAGGAACTGCACCCCACGTTTGCTCAAAGACAAAGCGATAAAGAAGTTCATCATTGGAGGCAAGGTGGGGTGGCTCATGCCTGTAATCCCAGCACTCTGGGAGGCAGAGGTGGGTGGATAGCTTGAATTCAAGACCAGCCTAAGCAAAAGTGAGACCTCATCTCTACTAAAAATAGAAAAACTGAGGCAAGAGGATCGCTTGAGCCCAAGTGGGAGGTTGCTGTGAGCTATGGTGCTACGGCACTCTACGTAGGACAACACCTTGAGACTGTCTCATACAAACAAACAAACAAACAAACAAACAAACAGTTCATCATTCAGAACATAGTGGGGGCTACAGCTCTAAGGGATATTTCTGAATCCAGTGTCTTCGACACCTATGTGTTTCCCAAGCTCTGTGTGAAACTACATTACTATGTGAGTTGTGCTATTCACAGCAAGGTAGTCAGGAACTGTTCTGGGAAGCCTGCGAGGACTAAGCATCTCTATTTGGACCTGGGGGTGCTACCCTACGACCTCCACCAAAGCCCATGTAAGGAGCTGAGTTCTTGAGAACTGAAGAAAAACTATCCTTCGGGAAAAAATAAAATGGAAATTATACTTTGGAAAAAAAAAGTAAGTAAAACTGAAATTACTGGAAAGGGGAATATGTGGGTAGGTAGGTATAGGAAGAACTTTCTAAGCTAGACACAACGCAAAAATAAGTTAACCACATAAAAAATATTTTGACAGTCAATATAAACATAAGCTAAATTTGAAAAGAAACAAACGGAAGAAAATAAATTCAATAAATAAAATAGTTATTATCTTACTAACATAAATATTAATAACTCCTATAAACTGATGAGAAAAATAAACTGATATGATCAGAAAATTTATAAAAGAAGAAATATAGCTAAATAGTAAATATATGGAAAAAATTCATACCATACACCTTACCCATTTAAAGGGTACAATTCACAAAAAATACAAGTAAATAAAAATAAATATAATAAAAGGTACAATTCATAGTTTGATCCAAACAATCCTCAACCCAAGCTTTACTGAGGAATGGCTGACAATAAAAACTGTATATATTTGAGGTGTACAACATAATGTTTTGAGTTACGCATACACTGTGAAATGATTACCACGATCAAGCTAGCATATACACCACCTCATCTAGTTACTATTATATATGTGTGTGTGTGGCAAGAATACATGAAATCTATGCTCAACAAATTTCAAGTGTATATTATTAACTGTAGTTAACCATGCTGTATATTAATTAGATTCCTCAAACTTATTCATCTTATAACTGAACATTTGTTCATCTAACCAATATCTCCTCCCCTCCTCTCACCTATCTCCCAGCCCCTAATCACTGCCATTCTATTCTCTGTTGAACTCATAGTAGCAGGGATAGTTTTGAGACAAGCTTTGGGGCTTGCTGTGACCCCAGGAGGGCACTTCTTTGCTTCACTACCCAAGGTTCTCTATTCAACTTTTAAGTACTCTACTGTTTTGATTTTTGTTATCATAAAGTTAATAGTTTCCTCTTAATTATGGAGTATTGAAAGCTGTTAGGCCATCTATACCTAAATTACTACTTCTGGAAATCCATCTTTTTTTTTTTTTTTTTTTTTTTTTTTTTGAGACAGAGTCTCACTCTGACCCAGGCTAGAATGCCACGGCATCATAACTCACAGCAACCTCAAACTCTTGGGCTCAAGCAATCCTCCTACCTCAGTCTCCTGAGTAACTGGGAATACAGGCATTTGCCCCAACACCAGGCTATTTTTAAAGACAGGGTCTCTCTCTTCTTTAGGTTGGTCTCCAGCTCATAAGCTCAAGTGATCTGCCTGCCTCAGCATCCCAGAGTGCTGAGATTAACTGGTGTGAGCTACCACACCTGGCCCTGGAAATCCATCTTAAGTTTATATTGCAAAATGTGATAAAAAGATTCATGTAGTAAAATACTTTCTATGTTGTTTTATAAATAAATGATTTTTAAATCTTTACACAGAAATGGTGAAAAGTAGGATGATAGATTGTAATATACTATTATTGCAAATACGCTATAAACACAAAAATCTGACCAAGGAAAGAAAGGTACAGAAGGAAGTGTTGACAGACTGTCTATAGTGAGGAAAAGTCCCTTTATTCCAGTCTTAGGTTCTAAATCCATTGTATCCTAGGATAATGACCATACTTTTAAAAATCCTTTGCTTTATTCATTCTTAAATTACATGAGATTCTCCAAAGTACTTTTAATACTATTCCTAAGGAAACCATCCATAAAATAAGTATTAAAGGACATTATAAAGGAAGGATATTTGGAATTCATGTTCACAAAATTCCTTTTGAGAAGAGTTAGTTAAGAGACATACTATACTGATTTATTTTGAACATAGAAAACTAAGGCCAGGGTGAATCATGGTATGTGAATTATGTATCAGTAAATAATTATATATCTTAAAAAATATATTTTTTTAAAGAGAAAAGCAAAGAAACTAGAACTGAAAAAATCCCTTATTCTAGTACTTCAAATTACCTTTACCAGAGCCTTTGTTATTTAAAATTATCTGGGTGGCACAGGCCAGTAATCCTAGAACTCTGGGAGGCCAGGGCAGGTGTATCACTTGAGCTTAGGAGTTCAAGACCAACCTGAGCAAGAGTGAAGCACCCTCCCGCTCACCTCCACTACTACTCCCTACCCCCTCACTCCTCATCTCTGCTAAACAACAGTTAGGCATTGTGGTAGGCACCTGTAGTACCTGCTACTCTGGGGGCTGAGGCAAGAAGTCAGCTTCAGCACAAGAGTTTGAGGTTGCTGTGAGCTATGATACCATAGCACTCTACCCAGGGTAACAGTGAGACTCTGTGTCAAAAAAAAAAAATTATCTGGATGATTTCAGGGATGCAAGCCTGGCTCAATATTCAAAAATCAATCAATTTAATGTATTATGTCAACAGGCTAAAGAAGAAAACTCAAATTATTTTATCAATAGGTGCTGAAAAATCATGACAAAAATTCAACACCAATTCATGTAAAAACTCTCAGAAATATGATAATAGTACACTTAATAGTGAAATACTAAATGTTTTCCCCCAATATTGGGAATAAGGCAGGATATCTAATTTTGCCACTCCTTTTTTTTTTTTTCCAGTTTTTTTTGGCCAGGGCTGGGCATGAACCTGCCACCTCTGGCATATGGGGCTGGTGCCCTACTCCTTTGAGCCATGGGCACCACCCAATTTTACCACTCTTATTTGACATAGTACTTAAGTACTAAACAGTGCGAAAAGATAAGAAAAGGCATATAGTTCAGAAAGGAAAAAATAAAACTGTCCTATTTTAAGATAGCCTGGTTGTCTACACAGAATATACCAAGGAGTCCGCAGAAAAGTTTCTAAAATTAGTAAGTGAATTTGGCAAGGTCTAAGAATATGAGATTAAACATTTAAAAATCAATATTGGCTTTGCACCCGTAGCACAGTGATTATGGTGCCAGCCACATATACTGAGGCTGGTGGGTTTGAACCTGGCCTGGGGCCAGCTAAACAACAATGACAACTGCAACAAAAAATAGCCGGGTGTTATGGTGGGTGCCTGTATTCCCAGCTACTTGGGAGGCTGAAGCAAGAGAATTGCTAAACCTAAGAGCTTAAGGTTGCTGTGAGCTGTGATGACACCACACTCTATGGAGGGTGACATGGTAAAACTCTGTCTCAAAAAAAAAAAAAATCAATAATATTTCTAAATACTGACAATAAATACAATGATAGCAAAATTAAAATAAGAATACCAATTATAATAGCTCAAAAGAACAAATACTTTCTGCTTTGTTGAAAATCTAACAAAACATGTACAAAACTTACATTCTAAAAACTATACAAAGCTAGTAAAAGAAAGCAAAGAATAAATAAGACAACCATGTTCATGGATTGGAAGCCTCAGCATAGTAAAGATGCAAATTCCTCCCAAATTTATAAACTATACAGGTTTAATGCAATTCCTATCAAAGTTCAAATTTGATTTTTTATAGCTATAGAAATATTATTTTAAAATTTATATGTAAAGCAAAAGAGATTAGCTAAAACAATTTGAAAAAGACAAAAATGGATATACCTGAACTAAAGACTTATTATGTAAAATAACTACACTATTCAATATTATGTGGTATTGGTGAAAAAGGTAAACACATAGATCAGTGTAAAAGAATAGAAAACCAAGAAATAGAGTAAAAAAAAAAATGCCTAGCTGATTTTATCACAAAGGTACAAAATCAATTCAATGGGAAACAGCTTTTTCAACAAATTATATTGGAGCAATTGGATACGCATAGGCAAAAAAAATTTTTTTAATGTGCTACTATGTAAACCTCACATCTTATGCAAAAATTAACTCAAAACAATCATGAAGTTAAATGAATAAATAAAACTATAAAGCATTTATAATAAGACCTAGGAAAAATCCTTGGAATCTATAGTTATGACAAATAATTCTAAGACTTAAGGCAAACCATAAAGGAAAATTGATAAATTAGATGTCACCAAAACTTAAAACTCTTTCTGAGAAAAACTCTACTAAGAGGATAAAACAGTAAGCTACATGTACAGTGAGAGAACATATTTGAGCTTATCTGATAATGGACTAGTACCTAGAAAATATAAAGATCTCCAAAGATCTCCATATTGATCATTTTAAAAAGCAATCAATCCAGTGAGAACATAGACAAAAGACATGAAAAAACATTTCACTGAAAAAGATATACAAGTAGAAAATTTCAACCTCAACAGCCATTAAGTAAATGCAAATTTAAAACCATGTAGCACTATATACATTTCAGAACAGCTAAATTAAAAAAATAGTGACCCCACCAAATTCTGGCAAAGATGTAGAAAAACTAGATCGCTCATATGGTTGGTAGGAATACAAAATGGTACAAACACTTGAAAAAACAGTTTGAACAATGAACAGTAAAAAATGAATCAAAGGTATGAACCCAAAATTGTACTCCCATGCATCTACAGAGAAATGAAGACTTATGCTCACAGAAAAACTTGTACACAAGTGCTTCTGGTCGTTTCATTTGTAAAACATCCAAACTGAAATAACCCAGATGTTCTACAATGGTTAAATAAACTGTGTCATAACAATATCATGAATATTACTCAGCAATATGAAGAAATGAACTAATGATACATGTAACAACCTAGATCAATCTCCAGAGAATTAAGCTGAGTGGACAAAAAGCGAATTTCAAAAGGCTACATACCATATGATTCTATTTTATATAACATTCATGAAATAATGAAATCATGGAAATAAACAGATTAAGGGTTAAGGAGGAGTTGGGGATAGGAGGGAAGTAGAGCTACAGAAAGGTAACATAAAGGATCTCGAGATGGAGATGTTCTGCACCTTGCCCCAGTCAGTCAACAGACATTATAGTTCTGCAGTATATATGGTTTTGTAAAATGTTACCATGGGGCAAAATCAGGCAAAGGGTACTCAAGTTCTCTACTCATTATTTCCTACAATTGCGCGCAAATCTATCACTACTGCAAAATAAAAAGCTTAATTTATATTTTAAAAAAAGTATTTGAGTGCCCTCTAGCTGTCTCCTTCAAGTGAAGAAATACAAAAATAAACAGGATGATCCAAGGAGTGAGGAGGAGATAGATATAGACATTAATAATTAAATTCTGAGGCAAAAAGATTAATGGCAGGAATATTTTAAAGTACTATCGAAATAGGAAACAGGCTAAGAAAGCTTGGAGTAGTATCTTCAAGATATTTTAAAAATTAATATAAATCATTACCAAGATTTATATATAATTTTGCTAAGGGCAATTATTTCAAAACTTTAATAAGATCCTAGAATATATCCTACTTGGTCATGATATATTATTTTTATAAACTTTGGCATAATATGTCCTGGTATTTTTAGCTTTATAGTGTGTCATTGTTACTTGAGCAACATGTAGGATTTTCCTAATTTGAAACCAAAGTTTAAAAAATTATAAGAATGTATTGTTTGAATTTTTACAATGAGCATCTGTTCATGAGTCACTTCATCATTAAAAAGGTCTTGCTGAAATAAAAAATAATTTAAAGAAGAGTCTGAGAATTCTGACATATACCACTTTCTTAAAACATCAACAGTAGATTCTTACAGAAATAAACTAGATACATAATTCTTAAATGCATAATCAAACAGTAGGAGGTTCACTAGGGTTTGGAAATAACAGAAATCCATGAGCAGTGTGGTCAACTAGATTATTTTTAATGTACTTAGGGGGAAAAAACCTATCCTACTTAAAAGAATCCAGCCCCAAAGCTAGTTGAGATACATACATGACCAATATTTGCTGATATTTCAATTATACTATGCAACTTTTAGACATATTCCTTTAGGATCTCCCCAGACTCTCCTAGACTCTCCATTTTTCTCCCCAGACTTATCCTAGCTACTTTTTCCTGTGCCTGCTATACTTGCCATAATACTTAAGAATACGCATCTTCCTCCTTGCCTATGCTGCTTTTCCCTCTGAATGGGATGCCTCATTTCTTCCTAATTTAGTAGTACCTCTTTGTGAACTCTCCCAGCTACCTGTTGGTCAAATAGGAATTTCCTCTATAAAACCTGTAGTATTTCTTATTACTATTAACATAACATTCATCCCAGATTACTTATATGTCAATATGAGAAAGTTCTTGAGTGCAAGAGTATTATATTCTCACTGGCAAGTATAGTATCAGACTGTAAAAATCAGACACAATCTAAAAGAACACAGCCCATTAGTAGATGAATATAGCTTAAAAGAATATTGTTAGGGTTAAAATTCAGGTGAACAAATCTCTACCTAGTGGTTCTTTACTGATTTGCTATGTCAATGTGTTTTACAATTCTTCTGGACAAAACTAAATGTAAATTACACGGTCAAAGGAAGACCTTCTGTTACATTCTTAAATTTTTTGGAACCCAGGTGCCATAAATTAATTTCTTGGACTTTAAAAGTAAAATCTAAAGTTGAAAGATATGGCTTGATATAATATTATATTAAAAAGAACTTATTTTTCTAAAATTGTACTATCTTTACAATAACAGCAATTTTTAAAGAAACAAGAAAAAATGTATTACATACCATTTCTATTTCTTGATCTTTAGCAACCAGCTGTCGATTAAGAAGTTCTTTGCTTGAGTCAAGTTTAATACAGAGTTCCCTTGTAGAAGATAAATCTGCAAGGGCAGATACTTTCTCAAACTGAACCTTCTGAAGCTCCTCTTCCATCTTTACAACAGACTTATGTAAGGTAGAAATCTGGGACTTATAAGACCTTTCTGCATTTAAATGCTGTAAGGACAAAATTATTTCTATAGATATGTATATATGTGTGTATGTATATATATGTATATATATATATATATTTTAAACTACAACATGGAAAATAAAATGAATCCAATCTTCTATGGTAGATTATGTTTTAGACAATATAGGTAGTAATAGTACGTACAGAATACCCTAGGAAAGACAAATTCAGTTCTCAAATTTTTTACATAAAATTCAGGAACAGCATGGTCAACTGGTCATTATTTTTAATGTATTTAGGGGGAAAAAACCTAACCTACTTAAAATTCTCCAGCCCCAAAACTAGTTGAGATATATACATGTTTGATCTATAGTTCTATCTATATCTACCACAATTTTGAGCTTGCAATCAAACATGTAAGGACACAATCCCCCCCAACTGAGAGTCAAAGCAGCATACAGAGCTAGACATCTAGCACTTCAAATCATGGAACAAAATATTTTAGAAGGTATGGGAAAGTATGCTTAAAAGTATTAAAGACATTAAAGGAGGACTTTGGAAAAAAAGAATAATACATGCAAAAAAGAACAGATTTGAAAATGAATCAAATAAAAATATCTGAAAGGAAAAATAAAGTAGTAGCTGAAACAAAAAATTAATGAAAACATCAAAAAACAGACTTGTCCAAGTGAAGAGGGAAGAATGAACTAGAAGACAGGTCACAGAACACAGAGATAAATATTTGGAAACTATGTTAAAAAGATTAATAAACATGGGACTAAAAGGAGAAGATCCAAAAAGCCTAAGAGTTAAGGAAAGAACATTTGGAATTTGGAAGTGTAATATTAAAAAAATAACATGAGACTTTTCCAGAACTAATAAAAGGCATGAATACTATGATCGAAAATAAATCACAAAACCACAGCCAGAAAAAAATCGATAATTAGACATAACAGGGAAACTAAAAACAATGAGAAAGACTTTAACACACAATGCAATACTACTCAGCTTTAAAAAAAGGAATGAAGGTCATGGACATGCTGGCTCACACCTGTAATCCTAGAACTTTGGGAGGCTGAGGAGGTAAATCATTTGAGCTCAGGAGTTGGAGACCCACCTGAGCAAGGGCAAGACCCTGTCTCTAAAAACAGCTGGGTGCTTGTAGACCCAGCTAGTTAAGGCTGAGGCAAGAGGATTGCTTCAGCCCAAGAGTTTGAGGTTGCTATGAGCCATGACACCACAGCATTCTAGTGAGGGCAACAAAGTAAAACTCTGTCTCAAAAAAAAAGGAATGAAATTATGTCTTTTGCAGTAACACAGATAGAACTAAGGCCCTTATGTTAAGTGAAACTCTGACATGATTACGTATGTAGAATATCCTTTTAAAATCTAAAAAAAAAAAAAAAAAAATACCTACTAGAACTAAAAAATCCCTACCAGAACTAAAAAATCCAATTTAAGCAATATTTCAAAATAAAAGTTCACATAATTCTATTCTGTGTATAGGCTACCAAAAATTGGAATGTAAAATTTAAGAATAAAATATAATTTACAATGGCATCTATAAAACCTATAAGATAATATGTGATACATTTAACAAAATATCTATAATACTTTTATACTGAAAAGTATAAAACATTGTTGAATACACGAGCAACCTAAATAAATGAATGCACACACACATTTCTGGATTCGAGGATTCAATATTGTTAAAATCTCATTTGTCCCTAGCTTGAACTATACATTCAAAACAATGCTAATCAACCTCCAAGAAGGTTTCCTTCTATAGAAAATGGTAAGTTCATTCTAAATGTATATGGAAGTGCAGTCTCCCTTTCTTGCCCTTCTACCTTTTGCAAGAAGGCACTCACAAGACAAGGGTACTAGATCGTAACTTCCCAATCTTCAGAACCATGAGCCAAATAAATTTGCATTTAATATTTTAAGAATGCAGAGAATCTATAATAGCCAAACATTCTGAGAAAGAACACATGTGGAGGATTCACACTAATTCACTTTAACAGTTAATATAAAAATGTATTAATCAAGACACTGGTTGAGGATAGACATGGAACAGCAGAGAGTACAGAAATAGACCTACATATATGATTATTCAATTTTTTCCAAAGGTTCTTACATAATTTGTTGGGGAAATTACAGGCTTTCAATAAATAGTGCTGAACAACTTCACATTCATATGGGAAAAATGAACCTTGAGTTTCATATACAAATATTAATTCAAAATGTATCATAGAGCTAAAGACAAAATCTAAAAATATTAAATCCCTAAAAGAAATTAGGACATGGAAGTACAAAGCATAAAAGAAAACTGGTAAATTGCAAAGGAGTGTAAGTCATCTTTGTCAAAAAAAAAACCACTCGGAATGTTTATCACAGCACAATTCACAACTGCAAAGCTATGGGATTAACCTGAGTGCCTAAAATAATGAGTGGATAAAGAAAATGTGATAGAAAATATATATACCACCAAATACTACTCAGCCATTCTTTTCATAAAAAAGAATGAAACAAAGCTTTTGCAATAATTTGGATGGAACTGGAGACTATCATCCTAAGTGAAGTATCTCAGGAATAGGGAAAAAATACATGTTCTCATTTCTAAGTGAGAGCTAAACAATGGGTACACAGCCGTAAAGAAGAATAAAGGATACTGAAAACGAAGAAAAGGGGGTGGAGGTGCTGAGCATGATGGCTTAAGCCCTAATCCCAGAACTCTGGAAAGCTGAGTTGGGAGGATCACTTGAGCCCGTAAGTTTGAGACCAGTATGAAAAACATAGCAAGACCTTGTCTCTACCAAAAAAAAAATTAGGTAACAGCAATAGTGCACACCTGGAGTCCCAGCTACTCAGAAGGCTGAGCCTGGAGGATCGCTAGAATTGGAGGGAATTGCAGTCTAGGTAATAGATGGAGGCCCTGCCTCATTAAAAGGAAGGGGGGGGGACTTGGCACCAGCCACATACACCAGAGGTGGCGAACCCAGCCTAGGATTGCCAAACAACAATGACAACTACAACCAAAATACAGCTGGGCATTGTGGCAGATGCCTGTAGTCCCAGCTACTTGGGAGGATGAGGCAAGAGAATCATTTAAGTCCAAGAGTTGGAGGTTGCTGTGAGCTGTGACACAACAGCACTCTACTGAGGGTGACAGAGTGAGACTCTGTTTCAAAAAAAAAAAAGAAAGAAAGAAAGAAAAGGAGAAAAGAAGGAAGAAAAAGAAACAAAAAGAAAGGAGAGGATGAGAGAGGAGTTAGTGATCAGAAATTACTTATTGAGAACAATGTACGTGATTCTGGTGACAAGTCCACTAAAAGCCCTGATTTTACAATTCATCTAACTTAACAAAAATGAACTATCTTCTAAATCTATTGTAACTTTTTAAAAATATGGTAAATTGGACTTCATGAAAAAATGTAAAACTGCTCTTAAAAAGAATCTATTAAGAAAATAAAAAAAAAACAAGCCAATGACTGGGAGAAAACATTCAAAATTCATGTACCTAAAAATTAGTGTTCAAAAAATTCCTATAACTTAATGACAAGAAGATAAACATCCCAATAAAAATACAGACAATGGATATTTGAACAGATACTTCACAAAAGAAGACAGATTATTAACCAATAAGCATGTAAAAAGTTGCTCAGCATCAGTCATGAAGGAAAGTCAAAAGAAAAATGGGATAACCCTACACATCTACTAATAGTATCAAGTTTGGAGAAGATGTAGAGCAACTGAAACTCTCAGGGAATGCAGGTAGGAGTGGAAAATGAGACAACCACTTTGGAAAACAATTTGTCAGTTTCTTTAACAAGTTATGCATACTTCACATATGATTTAGCAATTCCACTGAGTTATTTATCAAGAAACATAGAAACTCACGTGTGCATGAAGACCTAAACACAAGGTCCACAGAATTCTATTCCTAATGGCCCCAAACTGAAACCACCATTGTGGAATGAAGTACATCCCCTCAATTCATATGCTGAACCCTACCCCCCAGTGTGACTGTATTTGGAGACAAGACCTTTAAAGAGATAATTACAGTTAAATGGGGTTATAAGGATGGGACCCTAGTCCAGTACAACTCAGGTCCTTATAAGAAAGGACTTAGGAAGAGACATGGAGGATGCACCTTCACAGAGGGAAGGCCATGTGAGAAGAAAGCAGCCATTTGCAGACCAAGGAGAAAAGCCCTAGAAGAAACCAAACCTGCCAGCTCTAAGATGTTGCACTTCGTGCATCTAGAACTTTAAAAATATATATTCCTATTGTTTAAGTTACTCAACCTGTAATATTTTGTTATGGAATCCCTAGAAGATTAACATATAATCTAAATGTGCAACAACAGGTAAATAAGCAAATTGTGAAATAGCTATACTATTAGTCAGTGAAAAAAAGAAACAAACATGTAACAACATACCTTCAAAAACCTTATACTGAATGAAAGTCAAGATACAATAAGTACATTCTGTGTGATCTCATTTATATAAAATTCTAGAGAAGGCAAATCTAATCTGTAGTGACAAAAAGCAAATCAGTGGTCACAAAAATATTTCGATAGATGCCCGCCAAAGGGCTTGAGGGAATGTTAGGAAGGTGATGGAAATGTTTTATATCTTGAATGCAGTGGTGACTATACAAGTGTACATGTTTGTCAAAACTCACTGAACTGTATACTTACAGTAAGTGCTTTTTATTTAATGTTAATTATACTCAATATAGTTTATTTAAAAATTAGATTTACCAGAAGTTTTTAAATAATAAATTAAATAGCCATGCTAACATATAAAAACACACTTTGAAGCAGAAGTGTTATTCAAATAAGTCATCAGACACTGATAAAAGGAATATTCCTATCAGAAATATATAAAAATACTGAACTGGTATGAAACTAACAGTAGTCCTAAAAATAAAAATTGAGAAAACCAGAGGAAAATAGATAAAATCATAGAGGAAGACCTTAACATATCTCTTTCAGTAATTGAAAGACCAAGAATACAAATTTAGTAAGGATTTATAGGAATTGACTGACACTATTAACAAGCGTAATCTAAACTTGATACTAAATGTTTAGAATGTTCAACATATGATACAATATTGAGCAAACTGGGCAAGTTGCAAATGGCTTATATACAACACATATATATGCACCCAACAATAAGTGAACACTGATGATTTTCAAGAATATTATCAAACATTGATTGTGTACCCTGCCACCAGGCAATTCTTAATAGATACCAAAGAATATTATATAAGCCAGTTTATCTGGTCACAATATCAGCTATGTTAGACATCTAAATATTAGGACACAATAAATATTAGATACAATGAAAAATAGAATAACCTCAAGTTCTTGTACATTGGAAATTTTTTAAAACTTCAGGGACAAAAAATAAAACATAATGGAATAAGATATTTAAAAGTGAATGGAAATGAAAGTATTACCTCAAAACTTGTGGGTGGGAGACAAAGAAATATTTAGAGAAAAAAATTATGCATGTAAAACAAGAAATATATAAAATTATGGGATGTGATCAATTTATCCTAAAATTTATTTGACAGTTTCATTAGATCTAAGCACAGTCAAAATAATTTTAGGGAACATTAATCCTCCCAGATGTCAAGGTAACATAAAAAAATGGCAGCTATTGAGAGTGTATTATTGGCTCAGCGCCTGTGGCTCAATTAGCTAAGGCGCCAGCCACGTACACCTAAGGTGGCAGGTTCGAATCCCCAGCCCAGGCCCGCCAAACAACAATGATGGCTGCAACTAAAATATGGCCAGGCGTTGTGGTGGGCGCCTGTGGTCCCAGATACTTGGGAGGCAGAGGCAGGAGACTCGCTTGAGCCCAGAAGTTGGAGGTTGCTATGAGCTATGATGCCATGGCACTCTACCCAGGGGAATAGCTTGAGGCTCCGTCTCAAAAAAATAAATAAATAAATAAAAGAGTGTATTATTAGCAAGGGGATAGATAAAGAGACTAATGGAGCAGAATATATGGGAATTTATTTTTATGACAAAGTAGACTGATATTTCAATGAAGAAAAGATTATAGATGTCTATTCACAAAAATAAAAAATTGTATCTTTAAGTTATAAACAAAATTAATCTGAAATAGATTAAATCCTAAATATAAAGGACAAAATTTCACAGACTTTCAGAATAACTTTTAAATGAAAATGTAGTAAAATCTTTTTCTGGCCTTGGGATAGTAAAGGATTTCTTAATCCTTTACTTTAAAGAAGACTTAAAAGCATAAGCCATATAGGAAAAGACTGATAATAATTCTGAGTGTATCAGTTTAACATTTCTGTTTATATTGTAAGTAAAGTGAAAAGACAAGTCACAGACAAGGGTGAGAAAACTGTAACTTCTTTAAAAGGATTATTATCAAGAATATATAGATAATTACTTTAAATCAATATGAAAAAGATAACTATCCAGAAGAAAATGGACAAAGTTTACAAAAAATTAATTCAAGAGAAATTCTAGAAAAAATTCATAGAAGAGGAATTCTGAATGGCTAAGAAACATGAAAAGATCTCAATTTCACTTATGATAAAGGAAATACAAAACAAAAAGCATGAAAAAAATTTGAAAGTCTGATAATATCAAGTATTGATTAGTATTTGAGAAAATAACTCATGAAAAGCAAAAGACAATAAAAATATTACCTCAGAACTATGGGCTGCAGCCAAAGAAATAGAGAAAAATTCCAGTCTTAAATGCATATAAGACAGACATAAGATCTTGAAATGTTATCAATTTATTCTAAAATTTATTTAAGAGAGGTTCATAGGGCCAAGTACAGTCAAAATAACCTTTGGGAACATTAATCCTCTTAGATATTACAATAACATAAAACTATAGGAGCTATAAGAGTATATTTAGAGAGCAATCTGACAATACTTAGAGAAGAGCTGAACTTGCACACATCTTAGATCTAGTCGCTTACCTGCAGGAATAAACCTAAAGAACACATGGCCAAGAAGAAATGACAAAAATTAAATTTCATTCAATATGGGAATGAATTTAAAAAGAAAATATACAATGAATACTTGAAATTGTTTGAATGTAGTAGACTACTACATATGTTAAAGTAGATAAATTTGAAAATTATAATATTAAGCAAATTGGGCAAGTTGCAAATGGCTATCTTCAGTACGTTTGTTATCATAAATAAAAGCTTAAAACATACAAACAACATTATACATCACTTACAGATGATAAATATTTAGAAAAAGTATAAACACATGCCAAGGAATTAGACACACTGACATGAAAGTTACACACACCAACAATTAGAGAGAGGAGGGAAAAGTATGAGGAGTATTTTATTTCTTTCAACAGAGATATCTGAAGTAAATCGGCAAAATGTCAGCATCCAGTAGGTAGGGATATGTTTTTCTGATAGATTACCTTTTGGGGCATCTTTTTCCTGTGTTTGAAATACCTCCTAATTTTAACAAATGGTAACAATAATTTAGAACATGTTTAAATAATTTAAATATTTGTTTATATCATTTACATTATGTAAAGTATATTAGTTTTTGGAAAGCCAAACAAAATTCTCTTACATATGATGTAAGATGTATTATAAGCATATTTCTCCAACTTACTTGCTCGACCTCTCTGTTGAGGGCATCTACTTTTTCTTTTAATCTGTTACCCTCTGCCTCAGCAGTGATAAGTTCCAATTTGAGGGTATTGTTTTCTGCCTCTACTTGACGGGCCTTATTTTCCCAGTTTTCAGCATCTTCATTGGCTTTTCGGAGCTGATCCATCATCTGCCGGTTCTCAGATTCCTGAGAAGCAAATCTTAGCTATTACTTTAAGATGTTTAGAATGTTCAATGTATGAAACAAATTAAACATTACTTTTCAGGTCACTGGGAATTCACTTGTCATAAGGAATATTTGTTACATAACCTTGAAGAAACCTAGCTATATTTTTATACTTTAGAAAGCTGGTCATCTTGTAATTAACAAAAGGGAGTGAGATCAGGATCTACCCTGGCTCCTGAGTCACAATCATCCCACTTGTAAACTTAAATAAATTACTCTTACCTTCAAGACCAGGATGAATTTGTTCTTTTATTTCCTTTTGTTCAAACAAAATCTTCCATTGCCTCCTTTCCCCATATGTCTGTTACTGATTACTTGCTGGTCTGGTTTCTGACCAACTTACTGGGTTGTACTGACTATAAAGCTTCTCAGGTCTGGCATATCTTAAGAGTCAACGTCTGATAATTTTCTTGGTTTGGCATATTTCCTGTTTGGTTCGTGCCTTTCACTCAGTCCCAGTCTTAATTTTCTTAATCATGAGCTGTTCTAGGAGTTACCTTTGCCCACCAGTCTAGTAACTTACCTGAAAATTCTCAGAAGTAAAATATCAAACCTATCATGAGAAGACTGAATGATATAGGATCTTATTTCTACAGAAGAAAAAATTATCTCCACAATTAATACATTGTTTTATAATTATTAGACCCTTTTAAGAAAACATTTTATTATGGTTTGGCAACCTAGTTCAAAAAATGAATTATAATCTCAGTAATTAATCTTCAGGTGGCACTAGGTCTCTTTACTTCCTATTCATTAATAAATAGGGAACTTCCCTATCAGAAAGACCAAATGACAAATATCTCTCCCTCTAAGCCTGTTCTCACAATTACTTAAGACTGGTTGAAATTCAGCTAATATCGCCACCTTGTGGTCCCTAATGTGAAAAATCTCTGCTAACTGTAAAAAAGTTAATAAGGTAAAGTACTTTATTGCTTTGGAGATTCAGATATTCCAAATGTGCCAGTATTTTTGTACTAAAAATAATAGTTTTTTACAGAGTACGTACTTGGGAGGTACATGGTATGATCTACATAATCTTAAGTTTTACCTATATCAATCTTTATCCTCTTTAATTTTCTACTTAAGCCCTATGTTTTTCACTTAAAATTGCCTTACACCTTTATGTTGTTGGGTGTGAATGTACTAATCTCCCATAATACCTGGTATTTCTCAAATATAGGAACTGCTTTTAAATATTAAACTTAATGTTGTGACCAAGTAATACACGATTCAACGTGAAAAAGGATTGCCATAAAAAGTCTTCCAACCTAGGCGGCACCTGTGGCTCAGTGGGTAATGCAGTGGCCACATACACTGAGGCTGGTGGGTTTGAACCTAGCCTGGGCCAGCTAAACAATGACAACTGCAACAACAACAAAAAAAAATAGCCAGGCATTGTGGCAGGTACCTGTAGTTCGAGCTACTTGAGAGGCTGAGGCAAGAGAATTGCTTAAGCCCAAGAGTTTGAGGCTGCTGTGAGCTGTGATACCACTGTGCTCTACCAAGGGCGGTATGATGAGACTCTGTCTCAAAAAAGAAAAAAAAAAGGGGGGAGGGGGCAGCACCTGTAGCTCAAAGAAGTAGGGCACCGGCCCCATATACTGGAGATGGCCAGTTCAAACCCTGTTCCAGCCAAAAACTGCAAAAAAAAAAAGTCTTCCAACCCTTCAGTGGACCTCCCCCTTGGCAACCAGAAACCATATTTTACCTTGTTTTGTAAACTTCCCCATAGAGGCCAGAGCAATGTGGGGCCTGAGACAGGCAACATTATAAAGAAAGTGAAACTGTTCTTTAACATTCTCCATTCTCTGCTTTTGGTATTTCTTTGCCTCTATGTGGTGCCTCCCCATCCTATACCCAACAGGACTCACTGCAACACTCCACCTGCTTCAGCTGGAATCCTTTGCATTTCCAGCCTGAACTATGAACACAACCTCTCCTAATTGCTTTCTTCCTTTCTGATTTTGTTACTTTTCTGATTTATTCTTCCTGACATATCCAGATTAATCTTCCTAAAAAGCAATTATCAAATAACTTCCAGCTTTAATTCTAACAAAAGTATCCTGAAAATAAGATTCAAAGACACCCTGTGCATTCTACACTACATTTTTCCCATATACTTTTGCTCATGGTGTTCCTCCTGCCTGGAGAACCATCCAGCACTCTGTGCAACAAATGAATGAATGAATAAATGACATGCTCAACACTTCTTAATGGCCCTATTTCTACCAAAATGGTTCATTTTCTTGGAGGGTGCCTGGATCTATCCAGTGTTATGAAAGGCAATCTCATCAACATTTTTACACTTTGATGCTAAAAGCTGAGAGAAGCTTGAAAGTACAATTTCAGAATCTACAAGTTCTGCCAGAGGTGCAACATTTTGGCTTCTCTGTACCACACTAGAAGAACAGGAATTATCTTGGGCCATACATTAAATAAGTACACAAACATTAATGAAATCTGATGAGCCAAAAAAAAAAGTCCATGTATAATTTTCATAATATCCACCACCACATAATCAAAAAACTCTTCACATAATCTGCATACAGCTTGCAGGCTATGGGTTGAACCCCCCTGGATTTCTAATGATAGAATTTTAGGTCTATGTCATTCACTTAAAATTGCCTGACAGCTGGGCAGTAAGGCAGGAAGAACAAAGGAACAGAACACTTACCCCATTAAATGTGCTCTGGATTTATTTCTGATCTATTCCAGAAGAGATTCAGATGGCTTACTATAATACTAGGTGATTTAAATACTTTATCTCATTTACGTGAATGTTCTTCCCAATTACAGATGGGAAACAGACTCAGAGGGGTTGAGTAGCCTGCAAAAGTCTTTATCACAGTAAGAAGAGGAGCCAAATATGTCTGATTTCAAAGCTTCTGTCAATTTAGTATATTATATTGCTGGTACCTTAAAATCAAGAAGTGTATAAAACCACCTGCTTTGCTTACATAAGGCTTTGTATCTTGCTTTGCCCAAAAGCAAGTATTGCAATTGAGTCCTTAGATTCTCTCCTCTTTCAAGGTCCTTAACAGTTTTATGCACACTATGAACACATGTTCAAGGCTGATATTAAATGATATGTTAAATAAAATAAAGAGTTTGGGGAAAAAATGAGTGGCATATACGTAATACCACACCTATTAAAATAATCAATCCACTTGTACTATTTTAGCCCATGTAATGGACATATCTAACATCCTTGGTCAAGCTGCGTGTTTATTCCAGGGTTACTACACATGCACACAAATGTATTTGGAATCCTTTGATGTCACACACATGTACATGGTCAAACTTTGGTTGCTAGCAGAGAAGTACAGAGGACAGTCATTTCCATGCTGGTCCTGAGAAGCAGATGGCCTCATAACATCAATTCTGTCAATTCTGATCTGTTACACAATCAGGTGGACCCTCTTTGCCAGAGGTTTATAATTGAAAACTCCACCATTAAAAATATAAGTGAGGCCAAGTTAATTTTGGTCCTTTGTCAGAAAAGGAAGATTATTTTATCTAGAGTGGCAAGTAGCAAACTAAAAGGGGCATGTTCCTCGAGCCATCTTTCTGAACACTGGGGACATTCTAAATGTACAGTTAATCCACCAATATCAAAACTAAAATACACTATGTATCAAAGAAAGACTTTATTCACCTGTCCCTATGAGTATAATCAATTACTAAAGTAATACTAGTGAAAACTCTAGATATTATGACCAAAAAGAAAAAATATATACATACTTCAGACTTTAATATATTCTTCAGTTTGTTAACCTCCAAATTAGTATCTTGGACTTTCTGTTTTATGTCATTAAGTTCATTATGAGTGTCATTCAATTTTTTGGACAGTGCCTATGAAAATAAGATAGGTAGATCTGATTACAAAAACCAAAAAATCCTGTATCATAAAAACATCATAAATAAATTTATAAATACTTGCAACAAATAAATTAATATACCTAATGTATAAAACTCATATAAAAACAGTGAGAAGGAGAGGAGGAAGCAAGATGGTGGCCAAGTAACAGCTTCTTTGTAACTAGGCATGGAGAGATTGGGGAGAGAAGACTCCAGGCATCTCTGACTCATGGGCTCTGCCCAGAAACATCCCTTTGGGGACACAGAGAGACAGTGAGAGATTTCTGGACCCCAGGAGGAGAACAAAAGCAGTGGAGAACTGGCAAGTAGTTGCGTGTGTTCGTTCTGTCTGAGGCCGTGGCTGCCATAGCTGTAATCACAACAGCAGCGAGATTGCAAACAGGGAAGGCCTTCCGTGTGGGCGGTTTGGTTTTATTTTTTTGGACTTGGGGACTCAGTTGAACTACCTTGGAAGAACTTGGGCAAGAGTTTGGATGACTTTAAGTGTTGTCCAGGGCCCGGGTCTGAGCCAGAACAGAGCTAATATTGTCCAGCTGTCGGCTATGCCACCCAGCCATTATAGGAGAACTGCCCCTGCAGTCTCTGCCCTCAGGGTCAAAGAGTGAGATTCGGTCTGGGAGATGTAGGCTGAGTGATCTAGTAGCTGAGCAGCACCAAAGGCCGCTGGGGAAGAGCAGAGATTTCAGTGTTTGGCAGTAACAGGGCCACCTGGAAGCCTCTGCTCTCAGGGGCATGGAGTGAGACCAGTTTTTGGTACACTGGATAAGCGGGCAGCCACTTCAGGAGAGATCCCAGTGACACATGTTTTCCTGGGAATGCCTCTGCATAGCCAAGGGTCATGGTTTGGAAAGGTCTAGATGTGTCTATTCAGCAAGCTGAGGAGAAATTCAGGCTCTCAACCC
>CAUYQV010032934.1:0-10650 GCA_963574575.1 Galagoides demidoff
TTTTTGGAGACAGAGCCTCAAGCTGTCCCCCTGGGTAGAGTGCCATGGCATCACAGCTCACAGCAACCTCCAACTCCTGGGCTCAAGCGAGTCTCCTGCCTCCGCCTCCCAAGTAGCTGGAACCACAGGCACCCGCCACAACGCCCCGACCATTTTTTGGTTGCAGCCATCATTGTTGTTTGGCGGGTCCAGGCTGGGGATTCGAACCCGCCACCTTAGGTGTATGTGGCTGGCGCCTAAGCCGATTGAGCCACAGGCACCGAGCCTAGAATACATATTTTTAAGGAATACAAATCATCAAGGAAGTTTATAAAATGTACATGTTAATTCTATCAGTTGGAGCTGCTTTCAGTTGGAAGTAACAGGAAATGTTAATGCTGTAGCTTGAATAATTCTAGGTTCACACATGTCAACAAGGAGGATTTCAGAGGGGGCGGGCCAGGGTGGGGTGGCCATCCAGGGCTGTCACACACTTCCAGCTCCCTCTCTCTCGTCCTGCCAGGGTAGTTTTGACATGAATTTTTTGCAGGTGGCTGGTATGTCTCTAGACTCTGTGTCTGTGTTTCAGGAAGGATGGAAGAGAAAGGCCCCAAACCACCTCCACATTAAATTTTGATGCAAATAAAAATTACTCTCCCAGGTACTTCTGTGTGTATCTCATTGACCAGAATTACCATGCTTGCACTCCCCCGGCCAGGCAATTTTCAGTGTGAACACTTTCTCTCTCCTATCTCTATAATAGAGGACGTCAAGGGAATGAGTAGGGTGTAATTGGTTTTTAGGACCCAATCCATAGTGACCACAGCACTTAAAATAAACACATACATGCCCGGTTTAAGTATATATATCTTGCCCATAGAGGCTGACATTTTTCTGGATATTTCTATTTTAATAAAATATACCATAATTCTCCATGCCTTCCCGAAACCAAATAGCTATTCTCTTTATATATACACACACACACATATATAATGATATTAAGTATATAAATTATGTATTGAATATATAGACATATATATATATATGAACCAATATAGTCCATTACGTCTTAAATTATTTAAAAATGAAAGGGTATATCTTTAAAATTTAATGATTATATCATTGTTTTCATACCAATGCAGAGAAATACAAAAAACGTATCATATTCCTAAGAAATGTTTCGTGAGTCAGTCTGGGTAAATTTAGGAGATACTATTTTAAAACAAAGTAATACACACACATAAATGAATAAGTTTTAAAGTTACATTTAAATCAAAAACCTGAGGGAATAATTATAATATTGGATACATTTAAATCAAAAACCTGAGAAAATAATTATAATATTGGCTTTCCAACAGAAAACTAAAAGCAATTCTGTTTACCTTGTTCTGCAGTATACCTCCCTTGGCTCCTTTCTGTTACATTTTGATAACTCATTAAAGATGGAGGAAGGATTAATATGGATTTCTTATTAGTAAAAATAGCAGATGGATGTTTTTGATTATCTGTTGTACACTGTGCCAGTAGCCACCCACCATCCTCTGATCCCAGCTCGGACTTTATGAGTATAGCCCCTTCTCTAAAATTACCTACCAAGAATTTAACTATTGGATGCTAATGATTCTACGTAACATTGTTTTTTGTTTGTTTGTTTGTTTTTTTCTTTTCTTTTCTTTTTTTTTTTTTTTTTGAGACAGAGTCTTACTAGATCACCCTGGGTAGAGTGCTGTGTTATCACAGCTCACAGCAACCACTAGCTCTTGGGCTTATATGATTCTCTTGCCTCAGCCTCCCAAGTAGCTGGGACTACATGTGCCCACCACAATGCCAGGCTACGCTTCACATCTCTTAATCCTGTCTGTTTTCTGTTTAATTCTTATGAGATGTATATATCTGCATGGACTTGAAAAGATAACTTTACTATGGGAAGAAAATGAAGCTTCAGTTTCTTTGAATCCCTAAAACCATATAGAAATGGTTCCTAAAATATTCTGATTGGTTCAGAGCTGAGGTCTTAGAGAGATTGGGAAGTTTTAATTTAATCTATCTTCATCAGCTTCGTGTTCATCATGGATCCATCCAATATTATGTCTTTAGGTTGTCTGCCTCGCTTGAATTTTGTCGGTTAACAAAATATTTTTTCCTTTTCTTTTGTTTCATAGAAAGTTATAGAATGGTTTTCTTTTGTTTTGTTTTAAATTAGGGATGGAGAGAGGCTGGTTTGAATGTAAAAGCTCTAAGCAATTCATAAAGCGATGACAGCTAGTTAGCAAAAAAAGGAATTAAAATCAATGTGAAAGAAAATAGGAAAATAAGTTAAATTTATCAACAAAATATTGATGCTACAATGAATGGTGACCAACTGGATATAGATTCAACAAGGAAATGGATCTAAGGCATTCCTGATGGGAAGGGAAGAGGACAGAATGAGAGATTCCATTTTCCTCATAGCTAACAGTCAGGTTTAGCCTGGGTATTTTAAAGCAATTCCCAGTAAATCGGTTTTACAGATCATTCCTGTTAAGACGTCCAAGCTTTGGATTTACTAAACTTCTCTGACCTGGAAGAGACCGAATATTGATTTTCCAATCACCATGAAAGATACAACAAATAGGCTTTTTTTTTTTTTTTTTACTTAATTATCTCAATACCTTAGAAAATAAAACAGTTAGAAAGAGTGAGAGACAGGGGCAAGAGAGAGAGAGAGAGAGAAAGGGACACAGGGGTTCTAACAGGCCATTACACTCAGTCTAATTACAATATGCAAAGCAGTTGAAATAACAAATTCCTTGTGAACTACCAGGTTTCCTTATGTTCTTTTTAATAAACTACCTTTAAAAAAAAATAAATGTTCACATATTAATTTCTTTGAAGGTGTCTAAAATTCATTCAAATATTCTTTGGCAAATGTCTCTCCAGTTGGCACTGCTAAGCAGTGTCTAAAACAGAGACATATTTTAGGGACAGAATAGCAATACAGAAAGAAAGGTTTCAGTCAAGAACGCCAAGCTTAATGTCTGGATTTGAAAGACGCTGGGATGTTTCTGGATTGCAGAAGTTGGTGCACGCAGGGCTCACCCACATGCACATCCAGACGCTGATTGGAGCATAGAATATGATGTGTTTCAAATTGGCAAACCTTCTAAATTACACCACTGGATGAGACGGGTGAATTTAATATTCCTCCCTCTATAGCGCTTCAAAGGGAAAGGGACGGGTGAGATATGATAAAAACAGCAGATGGGACTCCTTTGCCACCGTCACTTATGCTCTTTGGGCACTCTTTCCACGTCAGTTTTGGCAGTGACAGAGCATGATAATAAGGAAAAAAATTAAGACAACACCAATAATTTTGAGGGCAGGCAGTTAGGTATACAGCGACTAACCTGAAGCTTTGTAGATTCCAGATGGGATGAGTAATCAGATTACTTGTGGATGTTTAAATGGTACCCAGAGGGGGTCATAAAATCACTCACCATATGTTTAATACCCATACGGCTCTCTCTCTTTGAACTGCTACTTTAATCTTCTTTTTTATTTACTTTTTATTGCCATACACTTAAATTGATGTCTTTTCTTATCTACAGATAGACTTACAGGCAATACGTGAACACTCAGCCATGTCTCTATTCTCTTATATTTCTTATTCCTTTGATATTTCTAGATGCCCTAGAACGTGGCCATCTTTCAGGCTTTATGACCAAAGGTTCCCCTTCTCATGCCTCTTTGCTGTAGGTTTTACGATTAGGAATACAAAAGACAGAAACCAAACTGTAACAGGTTAGAAAAAAATAGAAGGAATAGAAATATGGAAAGTCAGTATATATCATATGCAAATTGGTTGCACAACTTTAAGTGGTTCTAAGTCCTGTTTATCCATGATTTATAACTGCTTGATTCTTGGGAAGACATAGTAACGGTGTTGCAATTTTTTTCTGATAAATTGAGAATTTGTTTTCAAATCAAACCCCGGGAAGAAAGGGACTCTCATCCTTAAAAAAATACTGTTAAACATTCAGAAGTCACCAGCACAGTAAACACAACAGAGAGAGCCCTGAGCCTTCAGATAATAGAAACTAGAGCATTCACTTTTTTTTTTTTGAGACAGAGTTACACCTATTAACCCTCTGTAGAGTGCGGTGGCATCACAGCTCACAGCAACCTCCAACTCCTTGATGAGTGCTTAGGTGATCCTCTTGCCTCAGCCTCCTGCGTAGCTGGGACTACAGGCGCCCACTACAATGCCCAGCTATTTTTTGTTGTTGCTGCAGTTTTGCCAGGGCTGGGTTTGAACCCACCACCCTTGGTATATGGGGCTGGCACCTTACTTACTGAGCCACAGGCGCTGCCCTAGAGCATTCACTTTTGTTAAGTATATGAGACTGATAGCTACATTATTGGAGAGCATTTAATGTAGCAAAAAGCAAGAACTGTTAATTGTCTTTCCTCTATTCCCTGGCAATCCTTGAATTTTAGTTTGGTGCACTGCCAGTTTAAGAGGCATTCCCAGACTCCCTTGCAGCTGAGGGTGGTCATGTGACTTCATTTGAAAGGAGGTAACATGACACGTGTATCAGGTACAGAGTGAGTTGTGGACTTATATCAACGTGTGTCTTTGACTTTTGTTTCCTTTCTTGTCACTTTCTGGAAAATAATGGACAGTAACAACAGAGGACGTCACACTGGGAGGATGACAGAGCTGTCCCACAGGTCCCAGCCAACTCATTTCAGGATCATTATCTGTGAAAGAAGTATTTCTCTGTTATTCCAGCAAATTAATTCAAGGATCCATATCTCACAAATTTGTGTTATAGCAGTTTAGCTTGTACCCTAACTAAAACATATACCTTCCATCCGATCAATAGTGAAGTTCAATGAGAAGCTATGTGAACACAGATTAAGGCCTTCTCTACAGCTGACAGTAAGGATCCCAATGGTTAAACCAACAGAGGTTTAACAGAATTCTGAGTTAATGTTATTCACTCCTTGTAGCCTGCACCATCTTCAAGCCATTACCTTGTCACTGAAGGACCACATATTTTTAGCTTTTAGTTTTCTTGTCAACAACTTTATGAGACGTTTAAGAAGTGCATCTACAATTTGGCTAAACCATGTTCAGATGTACTCGTATCGAGTCAATATGATTAAGAGTTTCCACTTACTCCCATGTTTTAGGAACATTTTGTGCTTCTCAGGATTTACAAGGCACTTATTATGGTTAAAGCTTTTTTAAACAATTAATTGTTGTGGTATACCTGGCCTTGCAATGGCATCTTTTAGTCAAATCTGTTAACCTTGGCTTTCAAGTCAATTGCATACATTATAATATCGCAAAGTTAGATCACCAGCATTCTATTACCTCTGCTAATTTAATAAATATATGTATATGCATATACGTAGACATTTTAAATGGAATTTATTCTAATGCATATTTACTTGTATTCTAAAGTTGAATATTTTTAAAAGTTTATTATTTTCATTTCTTCTCGAAGGTTCGAGTATTTTTGTCTTGAATCTATTTTTTCTATTGAGTATTTCTCACCTCTTACTGATTCGAAAGCAATTGTTTCTTATTTACAATATGAATTTATTGTCACATACTTCTGTGGCCAATGCTATTTTTGTTTTAATGAAAATATGTTGTAACAATTAACTCTTAATTTTGGTTCATTTCTCAGGAAACTGATCTCTCTCCTGTAAAGCCAGTAGGACTTCGCTGTGAGGTTAGAATAGGGAAAAAATTAAATATGATTTTTCAAAAGAAAAATGGGTTTGTTGTTGCCTCTGAGGGACAGTGAATAAAATAAGAGTGTGTAGGGGAAAGCAAGAGATTGTATCTTTGCTCTACCAAACGCTGGTATGTAATTTCAGAGTGTGTAATCCTCAGAAGCAGCGGGAAATTATGAGGTGCTGGTCAAGCTCTAGATGGCCTCAGTTTTCCCGACCCCCTCTTAGAAGTTTGCACACCTTTAGAGAATGTACCACATAAACCCTTTCTTGGTGTTTGTACAGGTGGCTGACCATGTAGGTGGATGGATACATCAGAGCTGGTGATCATCGCCTGCAGTGACTGATCCAAGAATACAGAAATTTTTAAACGCACTAGTAAAAGGATCTGAAATATAACAACTTTTTACTAATTCAATGAAGGCCAGACTTCAGGAATTCACTACAGACGGTGTCTTCTAAGGCAAAATGGCCAGAAGTTTTAGCTCTAAGAGTATATTCTGGCTCTTCTAGCCCAGAATGCATATGGAACCCATCTTACTTGTAAAACAAACCAGGGCAGGTACAAGAAAAGACCATTCTCTTCCTCACTGAGACATAGGTGTACGTCTCACAGAAGACTCTGCTTGGCTTCAAGGAATCTTTACTCCTTTACAATGAGGCTGCAGGAATCTCAGCGCTCACCTGTGTCCACTTTGTGGAGTGCTAGGAGTGAAAAGGAACTTACGAGGCTGAGCATTTCATATAATGACACTGAGAATATGTCTGAAGTGAATGTTTAAGTTATTTAACATTTCAATAAATGTAAAAGATTGTACTAAATGAAGTGGGTTTTTTTTCCTGCTATTCCCCAGCTTTTAGCTCATTATAAGTAATAAAGAAGCTATATTTTTCCTTGCACATCTGAGCAGAGGGAGGTGGTTGTATGGCTTCTAAGCACGTGAGACAATAACCAATTCATTACCTCTCAGCTCTAAATCCGCCCTCATTTGCCCTCACTTGCCAGGCTGGAGCTGGGCCCTGCTGGCGTTTTTGCTTTACCCGCCAGCAGTGTGGCAGGTCTCGTCAGCAGAGGGCGCTGTAGGGACACTGTCCACACGAGCAGTCATGGCCCTGGAGTCTGGAGCTTCCCTTCCTGTCCTAACAGTGGGACTGTGACAGCTTTTGCCTTGGCTTCAGCAACTTCCCTGACAGCAAATGTCTCTAACCAGTCCAAGAGACTCCAAGTATTGCTTGAGTTGTGAGTTTGATGTTGTTGTGAGCTATGACACCACCGCACTCTACTGAGGACTGCAAAATGAGACTGTCTCAAAAACAAACAAACCAACAAAAAACTTGTGTTAGAAGAAGCCATCATGCATTTTAAACCCTCAAATTTATGACAAATTAAAATCTGTGTATCTATCTGTACTATCAAACAAAAAGAAAGTAAGGTTGGAGAGAAAAATGTAGTTCAAATAAAATTTGGAAGCAGTAAGTTTGGGGCACAGTGGCTCACACCTGTAATCTAGCTCCCTAGGAGGCCAAGGCAGGTGGATTGTCTGAGCTCAGGAGTTGGAGACCAGCCCGAGCAAGAGTTGGACTCCCATCTCTAAAAATTGTTGGGCAGGCGTTGTAGCAGATGCATGTAGTCCCAGCTAGTTGGGAAGCTGATCCAAGAGAATTGCTTGAGTCAAGGGGTTGAAGTTGTTGTGAGCTATGACACCACCACACTCTACTGAGGGCGAGAAAGTGAGAGTCGGACTCACAAAAAAAATTTAAAAATGTGGAATCAGTGTATAAAGATGATAACTGCCTTGGACACAAGCACCATTTAATAATGGAGTAGAAATAAGACTACAGACTATTTCAAAAGTTGTGTGACATTTATCTTAATATTTTAGCAAAGTTTATTAAACACTTGATAAGGTACATTTATTAGTTAAATACACTGTAGTGTATTATCTTGAATGCCTTTTATTTTCAGCCCAAATGAACATAGTATTTTAATCATTACTCTGGATAAATTGCCTGGTAAGGAGTGAGTATATTTATGCCAACATGTAAAACCTATAATGTTTGGATTCTGTTGAGAGCATTGGTTACTTTTTTAATCTTACTTTCTGTGAGGTCCAAGTGTCCTACCTGGCAGGTCTGCCTTGGTACACAGAACGGCTTTGTCAGGATAAAAGTCATTTTTTTTCTCTCTGAGACATGTTTAAGGTCATGACGCGCAAGTGTTTATTCCCTGGTGATCTCAAAGCAACTCACCCAAGAGGACTCATTATTTCTCTCCCTGTTGAAATTCAGGTTTTATCTCTAAACTTGAATGTGTAAGGAGTTGGCATGGAAGAGGAATATTGGGGCTTGGGCATAACACAGTGTATGAAAAGGCTGAAAAACAAGTTTTACTGTCTTTCCAGAGGTAACATTTTGTTTTGATGGCACTCAGGATTTACTTTTTTTGGTAAATGAAAGCTACAAGTATAAAATTATTTAAGTATAAAATTATTTAAGTAAAAGCTGGTTATTGTATATACTTTTCTCTTATATATATGTGTGTGTGTGTGTGTGTGTGTGTGTGTTCATACACACATATATGTATACATCAAATTACTTAAAATAGAGAAAGGGAACTTCATTTTCTCTTACACTACAAGGAGAAGAAATAAAGGAATATAAATCGATATCTGTAAAATAGGTGACTTTAGAATCGACAATTCTTTTTTTTTCTTAACTTTTTTTATTAAATCATAACTATGCACATGAATGCATTTATGGGGTACAATGTGCTGGTTTTGTATATAATTTGGAATGTTTACATGGAATGGGTTAACATAGCCTTTACCTCACTTACTTAATTGTTGTGTTAAGACATTTATACCCCCCTCTTAATAGATTTGACATGTACCCTTGCAATATGCACCATAGGGGAGGTCCCACCACTGACCCTCCCTCCACCCAGCCTCTCCCCTCCCCTCCCCCTCCTCTTCCAGCCTTCATCCTGGACCATAGTTGTGTTTTATCTTTTGTATGGAAGTGTGGGTGATTATATATTGGTTTCATAATAGTACTGAGTACAATGGATACTTTTTCTTTCATTCTTGAGATACTTGACTAAGAAGAATATGTTCCAGCTTCATCCACGTAAACATAAAAGAGGTAAAGTCTCCATCTTTTTCTTTTCTTTTTTTTATTAAATCATAGCTGTGAAGCTGACTCTTAAGACGAGTACATTAGAAATACTCTTATCAATCCAAAAGTAAACACTGGCTTCGAGCACCTGGCAGAGGAAAGACATTCAAATAATGAGAGTACTTATCTGTGTCAAAAATTAGAGGTATTGGAATCTGTATTGGTGTACCACGATGCCCTTGACCTTCAGAATTTTTAAGGTCTCACACATTCTTTCATTTTCTTCTGAGATGTTAGAGAAACAACAAAATTGAAAGTTTCTGAAATGTGTTCTTTAGTCTAACACATATATCTTTATAAACAATCTAGATTTTCGAACATTTGTTTTTATAAAAGGATTTGCCTGAGGAAGAATAATTTATGATTTGAATTACTGACAATTTTGTGAAAACCGTAACAATTTAATCTTCACTCTATTCTGTGACCTGTCCTAGGTACAGAATGAATTTGTGAGGAGATTGGTTGAGAGCATAGACTATGGTTATAGGATGGAATCTTTCTTTTTTCTTTCTTTTTTTTTTTTTTTTGGTCGGGGCTGGGTTTGAACCCACCACCTCTGGCATATGGGGCTGGCGACTTACTCTTTTGAGCCACAGGTGCCGCCCCCTGGAATCTTTCCTTTGAAATAAAATGAATTATTTACAGGGTCAAGTAATTACGTTTATGTACACTGATCCTAGGAGAAGGGCTACATGCCTCATTGCTGACTGTCACTTACGGTCACCTTCAAAGTATTCCCTCTGGGAGGTTGTGCACAAACTCCAAGGATTGTCCACCCTTCAAAGTATTTTTGGGGGGTGAGTTCATGAACTTGGTTTTCACGACTCTGATGAACATTCCACAAAAAGAGCCCCACAATTTCTTTGAAGGGTGGACTAGGTGCTGACGTTGATGCCAGGAGAATACTCTGAAGGTGGCCATGGTGACATTCAGCAGTGAGGTATGTGGCACTTTCTCCAGGATAAGTTAATGGACCTAATTGCCCATCTTGGTACAGAGATAAAATAAGAACAAGTAATCACATTCCTCTTTCCCACAATGCACTGGGTGAAAAGCAAGGGACCAGGAAATAGGAACATTCCTAAAATAAAGGAACTGACGGTAATCACCTCTCCTGCTGAGCCTGCTTGACAAATCACGAGAAGACAGACGCCGTGTACG
The DNA here is from genome assembly GCA_963574575.1 of Galagoides demidoff. NCBI lineage: Eukaryota > Metazoa > Chordata > Mammalia > Primates > Galagidae > Galagoides > Galagoides demidoff. The sequence continues at coordinate 10,042 of CAUYQV010032934.1, forward strand.
TTGTCAAAAAAAATCCTGTACCTGCTAAGAAGAATGTTTCTAACACAGTAACTAAGAAAATGCCGTGGAGGCTGTGTTGACCAGTTTGATGAAAGCATTTCAAATTGTGTATAAAACCGGCACATTGTACCCCGTGATGGCATGAATGTACACAACTATGATTTAATTAAAAAATAAATAAACAAAAAATCCTGTACCATCCCCACCCCCAGATGCTGCTGACGTAAGTACTCAGCAAATGTCTGTGTTTGAATGAATGAAATACAGAAGAAAGTTTGTGTGCCAAGTAGGTGAAAAGCACGCTTGCCACACTGTAAGGCCACAAGCTGTTTACCCCAATGTCTTCCTTTGTTATGACATTCATTTCCTTCTGTTAAACATATTTTAATACAAAAAAGTCTTTCTTTTCTTTTTTTTTTTTTTTTTTGAGATGGAGCCTCAAGCTGTCCCCCTGGGTAGAGTGCCATGGCATCACAACTCATAGCAACCTCCAATTCCTGGGCTCAAGCGAGTCTCCTGCCTCTGCCTCCCAAGTAGCTGGGACCACAGGCGCCCACCACAACGCCCGGCCATTTTTTGGTTGCAGCCATCATTGTTGTTTGGCGGGCC
>CAUYQV010032939.1:0-50437 GCA_963574575.1 Galagoides demidoff
ATAACTCATGTCTCTCTCTCTCTTTTTTTTTTTTTTTTTTCGGTTTTTGGTCGGGGCTGGGCTTGAACCTGCCACCTCCGGCATATGGGGCCAGCACCCTACTCCTTTGAGCCCGTCACTGAGAGAGCCCGACTAACTCCATTTTGTTGTTCACTGTACAAGCCTGCCCAAACCCCATTCCTAGCTGTTTACTGCATTCCTTAACCTCTAGCTTACAGGGCTGCACCCTGCAGCTCTGCCATTCCTTTCCTAGTAACTCAACTGTAACTATTGATTATGCCTCCTTGGGCAACAGAGCCATAAGTTAAAGTTGATTATACCTCCTCGGGCAACTGAGTCATCTGACCACAGTAAAACAATTAGTTTCTATTACCTTGAAATATTACAGGTATTTTCAAGGTGCCTTGACCTTAGCCCCCGGTTAAGAAAATCCCCCACCCCTCACTTGTACCCCTAGTGAAATCATCAACCACCAATCATAAATGTAGCCTTACTAGTGAAATGACTAACCACCAATCAAAAGTGTACCTGTACCCGACCCTGCCCCTCTTGCTTTCTGTACCCCGTAAAAACTTCCTCCACTCGGGGTTCGAGGCTCGTCCTAGGCTTGCGTGCCAGGAGAGTCCGGGCTTCCCAGGGCCTGAATAAAACTCACCTCTTGCTTTTTACATTGGAGTCTGTCTCGGACTGTCTCTTTGGGGCCACTTGGGAAATTTCGGGCATAACAAGTGCTGGTCATATATGGCTATTTGGCTATTTCTCAAAAGGTCCTTGAACATTTAAAAACATTACCACTGTCCTGTAAGAAAGGCTGTGTCACCCAAATCCTGGACTGGGGACTGGTTCATGGCCTGTTAGAAACCTCGCCGGACAGCAAGAGGTGAGCAGTGGGAGCAAGTGAAGCTTCATCTGTGTTTACAGCCACTCCCCATCTCTTGCATCAGCACCTCTGCCACCTGTCAGATCAGTAGCAGCATTAAATTCTCACAGGAGCACAAATCCTTTTATAAACTCGTCAAAGGAGAGAACTTGGTTGCCTGCTCTGTGTAAGACTCAAATGCCTGATGATCTGAAGTGAAGTTGAGGCAGTGATGCTGGCCCTGGGACTGTCTATTTGCAGGAAAACAAGTTCAGGACTCCCCCTGATTCTGTACTACAAACAGTTGAATAATTATTTCATATGCATATTATATATTAATTGCAATAATAATAGAAATTAAGTGCACATAAATGTAATGTGCTTGAATTATACTGACTTCATGCCCCCCATCCCCTAATCCATGGAAAAATTCTCTTCAGTGAAAATGGTCCCTGGTATCAAAAATATTGGGGACCACCGCTGTGAGGGATTCCCCTCCTACTGGAGAGAGAACTCCTATTCTACCCGTGGCATAGGATCTCCTGTCTGTCTGTGTCTCAGTTAAACCTTTCTGTAGCTGGTTGGCTTGTTCTCAGAGTCATTCCTGCATGAAGCCAAGAGCCATCCTGGAGAGTTCAGAGTGATGGCCTCCCTTCACGAGGGCACCTCCTGCATCACTTTTGTCAATTTGGAAGAGGAAAAAAATGCTGAAATGTCTGTGTCCCAGGAATTCATTTAAGTGATTGTAAATCAGTATTCCACCGCCTGATCTTTTTTTTTTTTAAGAATAATTATGACATTTAAATTAGATGTTTTGAGGTAGCAAATTTATCATTTTTTTCTGTTAAAAAGACAGACCATTTTTGCTTTACTATCTCTTTTCTATTCTGTCTTATGCTCTCCAACCTAAAGAAATCTCAGACCACCCCTAAAAGTATTGTATGAAAATATTTCTAAACCTAACTACAAAAAAACTAAAAGTGGTAAATTATAAAATTTAATTTTATTTAAAATAAACTTTTTCATAACTCTATAAAGGTTCTTTTAGATTGAATCATTTTGACTAAAACAATAAGGGTAAAAAGAAAATGTAATACTTGAATTACAATTAAAATAATAATTAAGTGGTTAGTTACATGCTTTGTTTATGGGTACTCTATATGTACCAAAGTTTCTGTTTGCATTTGAAAGATATGGCATAGCTTAAAAGATGCTATTTCCCTTATAAGATAAAGAGAATATACAGAGAGTAAATATGATTTAGCAAATAGTTTCTATCATTCTAAAATTTTAAAGAACATTCCTTCATGTGAAAGTTTCCATTGTGTTTTTTAAGGAGTATTGAATCACAAATGCCTAGAGAATAGAGTAAAATCCCCTCTCTGTGAGAAATAGCCTCTGGACAACATCCTGGCAGGTGACCATTCAGCATCTCCACTGGGAGGTAAATAGTGTCTCCCCCAAACTTTCTATGTTGAAATTCTAACCAGTTGTTCCTCATAACGCAGTTGTGTTTGCAGATAGGCTCTTTGGCAAGGTAAGTAAGTTAAAAAATGGTGATTAGGTTGGACCCTAAGCCAACATGACTGGTGTACTTATGCAAAAAGGGAACTTGAATTCAGACCTTGTAATAAATTCTTACAATTTTGTGCTGCCTTGGTATCCATCGTGAATATAGGTTTAACCTTCTCACACCAGGAGCAGGGTTCAGCCAGGCTAGACAGAGTTTCCAGTTTTACATCACACCCAAACGGCTCAAGCTGGTAGTCAGAGATCAGTAGTACTTAGAAATATGCCTCCCCTCTAGCAGACTGGGGTCCCAGATTTCCTACTGATTCCTTTTTTATTATTTTATTTTATTTGTTTTTGAGACAGAGTCTCACTGTAGCCCTGGGTAGTAGAATGCCCTGGTGTCATCATAGCTCACAGCAACCTCAGTTTCTTTGGCTCAAGCAGTCCTCTTGCCTCAGCCTCCCAAGGAGCCGGACCTGCAGGCGCCCCACAACACCCAGCAATGTGTGAAGAAAGCAAGGCTCAGAAGATTATGCATGGTGCTATACTTCGCAGTTTTACTTAAAAATACACAAAACTATTCCAAACATTGCTTTGAATATATATATTAAAACATAGCATGATTGTTTTTAATGGTTAGGAAAGCAAACCCTAATTTCAGGGCACTAGGCTTATCTGGAAAGTGTGAGAAGGGAAGGGGAACAGGAGGAGGAATAAAAGTTTATCAGTAGCATTTCAATTTTTTAAAAACTCCTAAAGCAAAATAGCAAAATATTAATGCTTTTTAAATATTGTTGTCTGTTATACTATACTCTGTAATACCTTGTGTATGTGAAAGAATTATTTCTTAAAAAGAAGGAAAATATATTAAGCATCAAATGAATAAGATGACTTGGAAGTGCTCCATGAAATAAAGACAGAAAAGAGTTACATTTTTATAGCAGTAATCTGTGCAAAAGATGATCTACGACAGTGTCCCCAAAAAGGGAAAACAAATGAGACCTTTCAAATGTAGAATCAATAAGACTTGATGATCAATTTTGTGTGAGTGGCAAAGGAGAATGTCAAATAAAGAATGACTCCGAGTTTGTGATCTTGGGAAATTAAATGAATGTCAGGGCTTTCAACTTACTAAGAGACAGAAATCTGTGAGGTCTTGATATAATTGTCCAAAGAGTATCTGGAAATAAGAATCTGAATGGTAGACAGATTTTTGGAGTTCAATGGATGGCTGTATGAAATACCTGTATATCTATTCTTCCTTTATTCTTCCCTGCCTTCTATCCATCTTCAGTTTCTCAGCATCTAAATGGCCTGTTCTATTGCCTTCTAAGTTTTATTTTGGTTTATTTTACATTACTTTAAATTGTTGAATAGTGTTTAATTTTTCCCTTGAATTTTGTATTTCTGCTTTTACAATCTGGTTGTATTTCTCCTGCAAGGAGTCCATATAAGGAATATGGACTGTGTTATATAATCAGAAAAGGAACCTAGATCCACAAATAACTGAACATTTCATAATTCGACTCAATCTAATTTCCTTAAAACTAAAATTTCAATTTGAAGTTATTATTTTTTCCCTCCCAATTGTCTTTAATTATAGCAAACTTCAACCAGTTTATAATGTAGGGAAATTTGTTCAAACAAGGATAGTATATTTACCATATGGGTGTTCTCTAGATTATACTTTGTCAATAAAATTGGATAGAAATGGTTAGAGAGTAGAGTTTTATTGAAATAGTTAACTTTGAAATTCAATAGAAATTATGTTTAAATGCTCACATTCTCTACAGTTTTAAGGGTTTTTAAAAATCAAACTCTACTTTTCACGGCATGTAATTTTATTAATTACCCTGCTTCTCTTTACAATGACATTCCTCTCATCTTTGCCTATTTGATGCTGTTGGATTCCAGCTTCTGAGTTCTTCAACTCCTCTTTGAGGCCTTTTTCAATTCCCCAGGAACACGGCTGCCAAAGTTTCCCACATGCTGAATAGCAAACAGTAAATAACCACATACTTTGGGAAATAAACCTGACACTTATTATCTCTAACTGCCTCTGTTAGTTCTTTCAGTGTTAGTAAATTCCTCTGGTAGCATCAGCAGGATGCTTAAAAGATGCTGGGAACCAAAATAAAAAACTTTCTAAGTAACTAGAAATGAATTAAAACACACATTTTATAATAATACAACTTCTTTTCCCAAGCAAAGTAAATAGGTGACAGAATCAAATTTTCCTTTTTCTTTTTTTAGTAGGGATTGGGGAAGGGACATTAAAAGAGGAAAGAGCAATAAAAAAGAGCATTAGAATAAAAAGTTATTCTAAGTAGAAACTTAGACAAACCTGTTAAACACAGACATGTGACTTGTCTCCCATTGGAATCTTTCCTTAATTCAACACAATGACGGAGTCCTTACTATAAGTTAGGACCTAGGCCGACCCGATACTTAGATACCAGAAAACTCACACCAGCAATGTTACAGTAGATGGCAAAATACAGGCTGTCCATAAAGTTCGTGTGAAATTTAAAATAAACAACTCTATTTTTTAATATGTCTTTATGGACAGCCTGTATGTGGAATGGACTCATTTTTCTGCCCTTTAGATTTTTGTTGTTGTTGTTGTTAATGTCTTGGAGGATTATAGTCTAGGAGGCAAGCACTTTAAGGAGAAATGTGGTCCTCCCTGCTGTTCTTTGAGATGGTTTAAGATGCATAAGCTAATTGTATTTGACAGTTTCCCAATTTTTAATTACATTTGTGAAAAATCGCTTCCTTCTTCTTCATTGAATATTATTAGAAACTCCCCACCATATTGGCTTGAAGCAATTGCATCAGGTGTGGCTCTGCTGACCCCTGGGGTCTCAGAAGTGTAGATACCCTTGCTGGTTTAGTGCACATACTATTGACTTTGAAAATGTGTACCCCTTTACACCAACCTCTTCTGCTGCTTCAATTTAGGCTACCAGGGAGTGTCGTGATGAATGATTAAGAATGGGAGTGGAGACTGAACATTTCAGTCAAAGACAGTATACCTCTTCTAGTCCCAGGATGTCATATTTATCTTGTGGACCCAGCAGCAGCATTAAAGTTAGAGGCTTTCCCTTCTTCTGACATTAGCTTTCAAGTCTTACTATATTGCCACTACAGCCACATTCCACTGTCAAATATAGACTAGATTCTTCTTCTATATAAGTATTCAAATACACTGGATTTGTCTCAGAACATTCATCATAGTTTATAACTAAATATTTCCATAGATATTTAATTATCTTCATGAGTTCAAGAACTGTTTCTGTTTGCTCACTGCTGTATCTCTCTAGGGCCATCCAACAGCTGGAAGAAAATATATTCTTATTTCAAAATCTGTGGGATAAACTCTGATGACTGAAATATCACAGTCTATTAATCAAAACAAACTGAAAGCCATGCAAAGAGGTAATATCCTTTTACTGTCTCTAGCCTAGTATCTTGCAAAATACAGGCACTCGATATCTATAAAATTGAAATACAAGGTGTCTGTAAAGTTCATGCACAATTTAAAGTATTTAAGATTTTTAATCACACATGAACTTTATGGACACCCTGTATATGTAAAACTGAAACAAAGGGAGAGAAGCCGTGACTAATGAAGCAGCCTGAGGATTTTCTCAGGGTCTCCTCTGTGTGACAGGTTCAGGGTCACCAACAGCTTTGGAATCACAAGTTTTATAGTTCAAGGTTTAAAGGCAAAAGGAAAGTGTTTTTCTCCCTCACTTAAAATGCTATATAAAGACTCTAATTTGCATAACTTGTGTCATATGACTTTCCCTGACCCAATGTCTGTGGTCAGAGGATAAAGTATTATGGGTGGTCTGACGGGAAGCACAAAGACAATCACATGGAATGAGGAACAGGTGATTACCATGGCAGTAGCCTTGCTGTTGCCTAAAGAAAAAGAAACTGCAAGACACTGATCACCGCTAGCACCGTCATCAACCACCACCACCAGGAGCGTTTACTGCAGTGTGTGTGGCCGGGGATGTAGGAAGTGGAAAAGGTGAGAGTGTGGTCAAAAAGAAAGTGACGTCTTTCCATTAATTATTTACAATCTGAAAGGCTATATTTCATTAGTAAATGAATTACTTTTTAATTTACTAGAGAAATGGTCTTTGTGCAAAATTAGTTTCCACATACTTCACCGTTAATGTTTAAAACAAAAATTAAAAATAATTGCTGTTAGGGCTGGAGGTTGTGCCTTTTCTGTTAGGAGTAGTAACAGGAAACTTGTTTTTGCTTCGATTTCAAATAATTGTTTCACATTGGAGTGCGAGAAATATTGCGTATCCCTAAAAATATCCCCCTTAAATAAAATAATTGTGGATTTGGAAAGGCACTTAAATAAAAAGTAGTGTTTTCTTTTTCTTTGCTAAATGGCATGATTACGTGATGCACAGCAACGAACGTAGTTTTAAAGTGATTTTCTGTTCGGTAGGAATACCTGGGGAATCAGATAAAATAAAAACTGAAAAATTAGTGTTTTGCAAAAACGAAATGGAAGATTGAGCAGCAAAGTTTGGAATTACGTTTGAAACGATTTTTGAATGGATTCAATATTTGCTTAATTGGGGTTCTCCCTCAGTGAACATGAAGCTCTATATTTTTTTCCTATTTGCTTCATCTCTGCTTTTAAAGACAATTTATTTTTTTCTAATACTCAGAAATCAAGATCTGTTAATCCATCCAACTATCATTGCATTCCCCGCTGCACACGAAAGCTTTTGCTGAAAGTGAAACACATTCTTGTTCAGTTTTAATTCACTCAACTTCCTTCTCAAAATCTTGCTCCCCCCACCTTTTTTTTTTAATCTAATATCCATAGCTCCTTTCATGGCTATTGTAGTATTTGGCCACATTTTCAATTATTAGTTTCAAAGCTGCTATGCCATCTAATGTTTATCCCCACTTTGCCAGCGATACTAGCCACTCCGGACATTCCATTATGTTTCAGTTACCAAAGAGATGTGTCCCCAGTGGATCGGAGTACAGCTTCTTTACTGCTGATGATGGCAACCTCCCTTAGAGAAAATTCAGCACGTGTCTCTCTCCTTTCATTTCCTTTCAGATCCTGTCTGGCATCGCATTTACATCTAACCACTTCTAGCTCAGCGTCTGCATTTCTATACACTAATTAATTCTCTTTTTGACCCAGAATTAACATTGTTCAAAGAAGGTCACTATGTGGCGGGGTTATGGTTTCAAATTCTAAAATAAAATAAGTGCATTTGTATAATATCTTTATTTTAAGACTTTATCATTTCTGCTGGCTTTCTCAAGCAAAGAATTATAGAGCGAATTTTGGATTGCAGCCCTGACCATACTCATTAACTACTAATCAGCTGTGTGATTTTGAACATAATTTCCTTCTCTCTTTCTTTGTAAATAAGAGTAGTAAATCAAATCACATATAAGATCTCTTGAAGTCCCCAAATTCAAGTTATCAGCCAGGGTAATTATACTAGGTGTCTTAACCTCTAGATTCTTATTAATAATAGCTTAACACAGTAAAGTGTATTTCTTGCTGACATCACAGCATAGTGCAAGTCAGGCAGTTTTCCTGGGTGGATCTACTTCAATCAAAATAGGGATCTTGGGTTCTTCCATCTTGTCTCTTTCCTATCCACCAGATTCTCTTTGAAGGTCTATGCTAAACCTTTCACATTCAGTCATCCAATAAGTAAAGAAATTGTGGGGAATCTTGTGGTATGTTTTATAGACAAGCTCCAAAATAGTATACGTTCCTTTCATCTAATTCAGTTGGCCAGAACTATGCTCTTGAATTTATTTTAAGGAAGGCTAGAAGTAGTCTTTCCTTGTGTGTCAGAAGAATAAATCAGTTTCCTGAGCTTTTTAGCCTATCTTTGCTATACCCTTCAATATGATGAGACTACTAATTTCCTACTATTTCTCTATCATGTAATTTACCATTATTTTGATGTCTATTTTATTAATCATTTTTTTAAATTGTTATCTCTTTCCTTCCCAATTTCATGGGGGGGGGTTTGTTTGTTTGGGGGGGAGGGGTTTGCAGTTCTTGGCCAGGGTTGTGTTTAAACCAGCCACCTCCAGCATATGGGGCCGGGGTCCTACTCCTTGGAGCCACAAGCACAGCCCCCAATTTTCTTTTTTACTTAGCATCCTGATCCTGGATTCTGGTGTCACTGCTGAGACTGCTCAAATACCCACTTTATCTCCTTTCTCCATAGAAGAGCACAGAGTCTTAGAACAGAGCCTCCAGTTCAGACAATGTGCTGGAACTGAACAGTTTCATAATTTGCTAGCAAGTTACATGATTCTTCTGATTCTCAGTTTCCTCATCTGCAGCTTTCCTGGGAAAAACTAGAAAAACTCCTAGAGACATGGTAGGTGCTCAGTATATTTTTAGTCTTTTATTCTGTTTCTTATCATCACTATTTGTTAGAAAAATTATCCTAGCTGTTAATCCCCTGGCGTATTAAAAATAAAAAATAATAAAGCCTATCTTAAATTCCAAAGCCTAAGCTGCATACAGAAATCATTTTCCTCTTTAATTTTTACCTTTCATTATATAAAAGCCTTCCTACTTCTCTATAATTGCCTACTTATTCTACTCAAATAGCCATATTCTAAAAATATTTTTGATACATCTATATCCAGGGTTGTTTATCTGATTTGTCGGTCAAGTCAGTTAGCATTTTTTTCTGCACGAATGTGCAATATTTCACAGCCCATTACCATCCATTCCAGCGAAAGAAGATATTTTCTGCAGCTTTGATGAAGCCATTATCGGAATAACAAGCAACTATTGGCTGAAGCAAGATTTGCAAATTGTATCTAAACAGACGAAATTTTCAATTTATGACTAGAAAAGATTGTAAAAGATACCTAATAGTGAGCCATTCTAAGACAATAATCACATCTGAAAGTCAAGATGCTTGATATTGAATTGTGTGAGTTTCAACCAATAATTCAACTAGTGACTCATCTCTCTGTGCTTAGTTTCCTCATCTATTAAATATTCAGGTTATTTGCTGGGTCTCTTCCTTACCTAAAATTGATGTTTAATATGACTTAGGATGGGTTTTTCATATTTCATAAGTATCTCCCCAATTAGAGAAAGAACTTTTCTCTTACATATCATAAATCCCCAAATTTATGCCCATCTAGACTCTCAGAGTATGATTATATTTGGAAATAGGGTCTTTGTCGATGTAAATAAATTAAGATGAAGTCACAAAGGATTTAGATAGCCTAAATCTAATGGTTCAAACCCTTATAAGAAGAGGAGAGGACGCACAGATAAACAAATTGAAGAAGGCTGTGTGAAGATGAAGGCAAAGACTGGAGTGACACCAGTACAAGCTCCAAGCATCACTAGGAGCTATCAAAGGCTGGGAAGAAACTGGAACGGATTTTTCTGTGGATTTCCAGAGAAAGCATGACACTGCTGACACCTGACTTCAAATATGTAATCTCCAAAACAATGAGGGAATCAATCGCTGTTGCTTTAAGCCACTAGCTTATGGTATGTTATGACCATCTTTGAAAACTAATACAACCTCTTTCAATCATGTCTTAACTGTTAAATAATCACTTGTTAAACTTCCTCACTAGAATTGTAATTTCTTCAAGAAATGGTTTTTTCAGTAGCATCTCCCCTGGTTATAACCTAATTCTGGCAAGCAAGTGCCAATTAATACTCACTGGATTAAATGAAAGAATAAATAATTCACATTACCCTGGTTCCATTATGCTGTGGGCAGGTGAAGTTTTTAATATAACAAGAAAAAATCCTATGAATATTCTCAATTAGCAGTTGTCAAATTTCGTCCTTACTAATAATTTCTCCCAAGTATTCTTTGGGCATAAGCCAGGAAAGTAGGTTGGTTGGGCTTCTTATCTTCTTGAATACAGATGCTTGCATTGCTCTTGAGCGTCTTCCTCTCTGGCTGTGTCTGCACTGGGGTTAGCGCTTATGTAAATGCTACACCACAAAGATGAGAAAGCATCTAGGAAGGAGAGGGACAGTGGCAGCAAGGAGCCATTCCTGCTTACATGTGTTTTGAGTTTTTCAAGGTTTTGCTTGCCTCTGAAAACAAAGATTGTCCCATCTCGATACAAATGGTAAAAAGAAGTCAGCCAATATAGAAGTTCCATAACTACATCATTACCACTGAAGCCACAGAAAGGATTCTGAAATAAATTCCTGGTAGTGTATTATATGTGAAGGGTGCCTGGGACATTTTACATAACCAATGACTATTTATTGAATGAATAGAACAAAATGCCTTCTAATCACCTGGCTACAGATAGCTCATGGATCAAATTCTGCTTTATGTGCATTTTATTATGTAATTAAAGCAGCAATTTGCAACTTGTAAAAGTGATGCCCAAGAGTTGCATTATCGGAGAGGTAAGTAAAACACTCCCTCCTCCTTCTCTGGCAATTTTTTTTTCTTTTTGTAGGCAGTTCATTCTCTCTCTCTCTCTCTCTTCTTCTTCTTCTTCTTCTTCTCTCTCTCTCTCTCTCTCTCTCTTTTTCTTTCCTTTTATCTTTCTTTCTTCTTTCTTTCAGGTTAATTTGAGGGTATAAAGAATTAGGATACAATGTTTATATTCATTAGTTAAAGCCCTGGTGTAGCCATGTCCTGCCCTCAGGATATGTCCCCTGAATCCACGTTTTGTTCTTTAATTTCAGGTTATTGTGAGGGTACAAACAACCAGATTACAATTTTTGAATTCGTTAGAGTCCCTCTTGCAGATGTGTCCTGCACCCAAAAGGTGTGCCATAGACCTCTACATTGTGCCCTTTAAGTAGGAACACATCGATTCACCCCTCTCCTCCCCACTTCTTTCCCCTCTCCCAACTTTAATACAATTAAGGTTTTCACCTATGTGAGTGTGGATCATCTACTGGCTTCATAATAAAATTAAGTGCATAGGATATTTTCTTTTCCATCTTGTGATTCTTTACTGAGAAGAATATGTTTCAAATCTATCCAGGGTAATACAAAAGAAGTAAAATCACCATCTTTTTGTGGCTGAATAGTATTCCATGGTACACATATGCCACAGCTTGTTAATCCCTTCCTGAGTCATATATCCTCACACTGTGCCCATTAAGTGGAAGTATACCCTCTCTCTCTCCCTCCATCTCTCTCCTTCTCCCTCCCCCATCTTGAGTTGAATTGCTTTTCATTTGTGCCGCCATGCATTAGATCATATACTGGTTTCATATTGCTATGAGTACATTGGATATTTGTTTTTCCATTCTTGTGATACTTTACTGAGAAGAATATGTTTCAACCCCTCCAGGTTAATACAAAAAATGGAAAGTCTCCATTTTCTTATGGCTGAATAGTATGGGTGGTATACATATACCACAGTTCATTAATCCATTCCTGAATTGATGGGCATTTAGGTTGTTTCTACTTCTTGGCACTTATAGATTGAGCTGCAATAAACAATCTAGTGCAAATTTCCTCATGATTAAATGATTTGTTTTTCTTTTGGGTAGATGACTAGTAACGAGATTGCAGAATCAAATAGGAGGTCTGTTTTGAGTCCCTTGAGGATTCTCCATATTTCTTTCCAAAGAGGATGTGTTAGTTTGCAGTCCCACTGACAGTGTAAAAATGTTTTCTTGTCTCCACATCTGTGCCAACATCTGTAACTTTTGGACTTTGTGATGTAGGCTATTCTCACAGGGGTTAGGTGATATCTCAAGATGATTTTGATTTGCATTTCTCTGATGATTAAGGATGGGGATCATGGCTTGGTGCCTGTAGCTTAGTGGCTAGAGTGCCAGACACATACACCAGAGCTGGTGGGTTCGAACCCAGCCCAGGCCTGCCAAACAACCGTGACAACTATAACCAAAAAATAGCCAGGTGTGGGGGCAGGTGCCTGTAGTCGTAGCTACTAGGGAGGCTGAGGCAAGAGAATTGCTTAAGCCCAAGAGTTGAAGGTTGCTGTGAGCTGTGCCACAGCACTCTTTCAAGGGCAACATAGTGAGACTCTGTCTCAAAAAAAAAAAAAAAAGATGATGAGAATTTTTTCATATGTGTGTTAAATATTCTCTGTCTTTTTCAGCAATTTGGACCATTAACACCCCAAGTGGGAACTTCTCTTTTTCACTGATTCCAGTGTTTACCGAATACTGACCACTCCTTGCTCAGAGTGTGCTCTGTAACAAAGCTTCAACCAGAGAATCATTTTGAGAATAGCTGATTCAGGGACTGGGATCACTTATTAAGAATGTGATAAATCTAAAAACTAATTAGGTATAGATATATACAATTTTAAGAAGTGATATATATTCAGGGATCATTGTAAATAAAGAAAAGAAAGAAAAAGGTATGAATAATTAAGTAGAATTTCAATTTCTTGCTGCCTCCCTCTATCTGTCTCCTCCACTCTTTCTCTCTTTTTTATAACCTCTATCTATGACCCTCAACCTTAAATATTTGTATGAAAGAAAGTATTGCCTGAAGCCTCTATGAAATAATCTCTTCTTTCCTCAATTTGAGATTAAATGATGTCAAAATACAAACAGTTGGAGGGATTATGACTGTTGTGATGTAGTTTCAAATTAAAGCCCAAATGTTGACTTTGGCTCTTTCCTGTTTGGGTTCTCCATTACCATTATCTGAGCTAAGACAAAAAGACGTTTCCACTCTCAGCATAGGTTGAAGTGACTGTATACCCAGGCAACTGAAGGAAACCCTGGTTGGGATTCTTCCAGACCTGGAGGGCAGGTTAAGCTTGCTAAGGAAGAAGCAGAGGAGCAAGAAAACTCTAGGCCAAGAGCAGTCAGTAGGCTCCCTTCAACAAGGAGCTGCTCTCCAGCATGGAGGCTCTCATCTTTTCTGCCTCATTTCTATCCACGCCCACCACTCATTTGTTATGAGTTGGAGCAAGTTTCATAAACTCTGTTTGCCTCAGTTCTCTCAAAAAGGTGATAGCAAAACAGGGGTGTTTTCTTCATCAGATTGTTAAGAGAAAGAAATGGGTAAAGTGTCCAATGCCTGACTGTGATTACTGCTGAGACAGACACATTGTGTGATTTCACCTTAAACCATAAAACATTCGCAACTTATGAATAATTTCCCCTTTTCAAGTCTGTGGCCACCTTCTGATAATTTGACATTCCTAGAGGATATAGCATCTATGGGGGTAGAAAATATTTTAGATGCCCATACACATCTATGGCTCTGGAGAATTTTATAATATTTATCCCTTTAAAGATTATCTCCCAGGCACTCTAAATTTTTTTAACCTAATTTTATACATTTTTAAAATTGTGTGAATTAACTTTCTTTTACTAGTTTATAAAACTGAGGATAGCATGGATAATATAATAAATTGGCTTAAGGCCACTTAGCTGTAGGTGGTAGAAACTTTGTTCAACCCCAGAATTCTTCCATTTCCCCTTTACACAGGTTGATAGGTTGATTCTTCCTATGTGTTAGCAAAAGGCAGTCTAGAGTGGTGTTAGCCAAGTCAGGGACTTCTGTTTTACTATTAGGCTGACTGCACATCAAGTTGAGACCACAAATCTAGCTAAATTAATCCCTTGTGTTTTAGTTAAGATGAAAGATCCCTCATCAAAAGCGAATCTAGGCTGCATCTTCCTTGAGGAATGGGAAGTAAATCCACATAAAAATGTTTGCTTTGAAGAGTATTTAGAAGGCAGCTTCTTCTTTTGTCTGTTTGGTTTGGTTTGGTTGAGTGTAATGGTTCAAAAACGTTAGTCTGCACCTGAATCACTTGGAGGGCTGTGGTGAAACAGCCATTACTGGGCCTACTCTCTAAGTTCCTGATTCAGAAAATCTGGGTTAGGGCCTAAGGCTTTGCAATTCTAATAGATTTTCTGGTAATGATAATACTGCTGGTTTTAGCAGTAGGCTTTGACCCTGGATTTAAATCAATGAAGTCAATGCTCTTGAATTGTTCATATGTGACTCAGTAAGGATTGGCTGGTCTATATTAATTTTTAACTCAAAAGCCTTTTCTTTTCATTTAATACTTCATGGTTTATCCATTAACCAAAAAGTCCTGGTGCATATCAAACAGAGTTTGAGTCACTCAAGGCAGCATTTAAGTTATGAATCTAGCCATCATTAGTTTGGGGGAGTATACCCATAGAAATTTACATGCTTTTGGCATTTCATATTACATAATTACTAGTTCAGTATATGTGAAATTTTGCTATCTTTAAGAGGGTATTTTTTATAAGATGCCATATGATTGCAGCATGTCTGGTCAAACTTCAAAGTATAGAAGACAGAAATTTCATGCAACTATTGTAGTTTATTTAATTAACTATTTGATGGAGCTCATTTTAAAGGTTACTCTTGATTGCTAATATGAAAGAAAATACTAAGAGCAAGGAAAACATTGATATAAAAGAGTAAAATTTAGATTCTAATGGTTAGACATGCTGGAAACAGTCATCAGTAAAGTTTCCTAGTTAGCATTATTCTCATGGCATTTTGCTTACATGCAGAATTTAGCACTCACTTACACTTTACTACTTCATCCCTCCCCACAAGCAACCACAAAGTGTTCCCAGAAAATGTTGAATAAAAAAATATAAATGAGTTCAGATAATTCATAACAATAATAATGACAGCAGTGACCATATATGAGCTTACCTTAGGCCAGGCACCCTATTCAATGTACCTCATAATCAATACCTCATTTAATCTTCATAAAATTTCTATAAGCAGAATTTCTCACCATCAGCACAATTGATATGTAGGCTGAATAATTCTTTGTTGTAAGGACTGTCCTGCACAACCCCCAACCTCCAGATCTCAGTAGTACCCTCATAGCTGTCACAACAAGAATAAGCTCCATCTGAGAACCACTGATACAAACTATATAGTGTTTCATAGATGTGGTATTGGAAATTTATTTTGTCCAAGTTTCCATAGCTCATTAGTATCAAGACCTGGTTTAGATTTGTCCCTTCATAATAAATTTACTAATAGCGGAAACCACAATCTTCTGTAGCCCAGAATAAGCTGTAATTAATACCTTATAAATCAATCTTCTCTGAATGAGTTTTGCCATATTTAAACTTTAAATTGCAGGGTTTATGTTTTGTCTCAGTTTTTATTAGATAAATTGTAAGTCCATGAGCATAACTCAGGATGTGTTCTTTTGTCATAAAAATGAATATATTTGGCTGTGGCTTAATAGCACTCTTACTAAAAAGAAGCCTTGTAACTGTCGTAGCTCTCTGGATCCACAGTCTCTGATCACCAACTAGCTTAGGTTAGATTTATGTCTTGAAATTTTTTTTCTTTTTTTTGCAATTTTTAACCAGGGCTGGGTTTGAACCTGCCACCTCCGGCATATGGGGCTGGCACCCTACCCCTTTGAGCCACAGGTGCCACCCTATGTCTTAAGTTTTTAATTGTTCAGTTTTCCCTTTCTTTAGCATAGAATACTTTCTTAGAATTTTGTTCACAGTCTTTTTTTTTTTAAACAAAGTCCAAATCATTGTTTCCTCAAATGTTTTATCAGACACATAATATAAACACAAACTTCAATCAAAAGTGGAATATATTGTATATTTTATGATAGATAGATATAGATAGATGATTAGACACAGAGAAAGAGAGATAAAAGTCCACTGTATAAATCATGGAATATACATCCCTTTTTTTTCATTATTAAATCATAGCCGTGTACATTGCTGTAATCATGGGGTATAGTGTGCTGGTTTTATATACTATTTGACATATTTTCATCAGACTGGTTAACATTGCCTTCACCACATTTTCTTAGTTATTAATTTCAGGTTAATGTGAGGGTACAATTTTTGAATTTATTAGGTAAAGTTCCTCTTGTAGTTGGTCCCACACCCAAGAGGTATGCCATATACTCTTACATTGTGCCCATTTAATGGAGGCACACCAATACTGCTCCTCCTCTCCTCTATCCCTCCCTCCTTCTCCTTCCCCTAATTAGAATTACATTATGTTTTTCTCCTATGTGGGCATGTATTAGATTGTCAATAGGCTTCATAATAAAATTGAGTCCCTTGGATATTTGATTTTCCATTCTTGTGCTAAGAAGAAGAGATTTTCTTTACTAAGAAAAATGTGTTTCAACTCAATCCAAGTTAATAGAAAAGATGTAAAGTCACCATCTTTTCTTATAACTGAATAGCATTCTGGGGTATACACATACCACAGCTTGTTAATCTATTTCTGGGTTGGTGGGCATTAAGGTCATTTCCAACTTTTGGCAATTGTAAATTGAGCTGCCGTAAACAATCTAATGCAAATGTCACTATGATAAAATTATTTTTTTGTTCTGGGTGGATGCCTAGTAATAAGATCGCAGAATCAAATGGCAGGTCTGTTTTGAGTTTTTTGAGGATTCTCCATACTTCTTTCCAAAGAGGTCATGTTAGTTTGCAGTCCCACCAACAGTTTAAAAGTGTTCCCCTCTCTCCACATCTGTTCAGGGATCTGCAACTCTAGGACTTTGTGACATGAGCTATTCTCCCTGGGGTTAGCTGATACTTAGGGTGGTTTTGATCTGCATTTCTCTAATGATTAGAGATGATGAGCATGTTTTTGTAAGTTTGTTAGCCATTCATCTGTCTTCCTCAGAGAAGGTTCTATTCATGTCTCTTGCCCAGTGATGGAATTGTTAGCTCTTTCTTTTGTTGATTAATTTGAGTTCTCTATTATAGTTATCAAGCTTTTCAGATTTGTAACATTCACATGCAAATATCTTTTCCCATTCTGAAGGTGATCTATTTGCTTAAATTGTATTTAGCTGGGCAGAGTTTTTCAGTTTAAGTTCCATTTGTTTATTTTTGTTGTTGCAATTGCTATTAAAGTCATCTTCATAAAATCTTTTTTCAGGCCGATGACATCTTCAAGAGTTTTTCCCACACTTTCTTCTAGAATTTTTATTGTCTCATGTCAAAAAATCTTTTGTCCATCTAGAGTCCATTTTTGTAGGTGGTGAAAGGTGCAGGTCTAATTTGAGTCTTTTACATGTGGTTATCCAGATCTCCCCGCACCATTTATTGAATAGGATTTCTTTTCTCCATTGTATGCTTTTCTTTGGTTTAGCAAAGATCAGATGGCTATAAGACATTGGTTTTATCTCTTTGTATTCTATTCTGTTCCACATGTCTGTGTCTTTATTTTTGTGTCAGTACCATGCTGTTTTGATTACTGTGGACATGTAGTAACCTAAAGTCTGGTAGAGGGATACCTCTGGCTTTGTTTTAATTAGTAAAAATTGCCTTATCTCTATGTTTTTTTTACTGGTTCCATACAAAACAAAGAACTATCTTTTCCAGTTCTTCAAAGTATGATGATGGCATTTTAGTCGGTATTGTATAGACTCTGTAGATTGCTTTGGGTAGAATCTCCACCCAAGAGCATGTTTATGTTCTTCCATTTGTTAATGTCTTCAGCTATTTTGAGGTTTTTATAATTCTTGTTGTAGAGGCCCTTCACCTCTTTTTGTTAGGTATATTTCTAGGTATTTCATTTTCTTGAAGCTGCTGTGAAGGGAATTGTCTCCTTGATTGACTTTTCAATTTGGCTGTTATTGGCACATACAAAGGCTACTGATTTGTGGGCACTGATTTTATACCCTGAGATGTTACTGTCTTCCTAAGAGTCATTTAGAAGCTCATGTTTTAGTCTTTACTAAAAAGAGTTAATGATTGTATCAAATTATTGGGGAAGGAAGATTATTTACTAATATGGCAGTTAAGAGTAGGCAGAGATGTATAATTTAGAGTTATTAACTCCAGAGTATAGAGTGAAGAGACACAAAGTTGTAAGCTATTTGCATTAATGTAATTGTAGGTGAGAGAAAGGAAAGACCCATAATTTATATTGAGACTATGATATAAAAGGTCTGGATGTGCCCTCTTAGCACCACACAAATACATGCACACACACATAAAAATCACATTTGACTTACTGATATAGATTTTATAAAATAGATTCCATTAAATCTTCTAGGATTGAGTAAAGGCCATTAGGTCGACTGTTGTGCTAATTAACCACGTGAACTATATGGACACCATTATATACCTAAGAAATACTTTCAAAGGGTTAGGACTGACATGAACAAAACTAAAAACCCTCATTGATGAATATAAAATAAATTTGTTGACAAATGAAAAGATGGATTATTTCTAGGTGGGAAACAATATAATAAAAAATATTAATGCTTTAAAATTAATATGTGAGTAATATTCAATTTCAATCAGAATCCACACTAGGAATTTTTAGAGTTATAAAAAAATTATCTTAAAATTTATATGTCAAAATAAATTTTATAGATTGTATACACACAATAAGTAGTAAAAGAAAAATGTATTCATAGAAATTATATAAAACTTTTACAATGTTATATAGTTCTACAAAAATACTTATATCTACTAATTCTTTTATCTACATGATATAGATAAATAAATCCTTAGAATAAAGGGAAAATCTAGAAATTGATCTCAGTATATAGTATAATGTTTTATACCCCACAAAGTTTGTATTTAATTTCACAGGGAAAGGATTGTTGATTAACAAATAACCCTGGCACAGTCAGCTATCCAGACGTATCTTATGTACAAAAACCAAATTTCACATGCATTAAAGACTTATTTGTAAAAAGCAAAACAGTAACATTTTTGGCAAACATCTAGGAGATTTTATGTCTATCTATCAAGTCTGACCTTCTTAACTAAGACTGAAAACTGAGAAGCTATAAGAGATAAGGCATATAAGTCTGTAGCAAAATATAACACAGAAAAAATCAAAAGACATATAATAGGTTGTAGAAAAAAAATATGTGTTGTGCATTGGAAAATACAGAGGGTTGTTTCTATGTGTAGAATACGCATAGGACACTAAAAATTTATCAAAATGGGAATAGAAGCTCAATAGAAAAAAATAAGGATAAAGAAGCAACTCCCAGAGACTATCTTCAAATAATCAAGTATATGAAAATGATACTCTAAATGACTACTAGTCAGAGGAATACAAATTAAAGTGACAAAAAGATACCACATTACACTCACCAGTCTGTAAACAGTTTAAAGGGGTGATGATTTTGACCATCAAATGTAAACTCTAAAGTATTAGAGACATTTAAGAATGAATGTCTATTAAAATTTAAAATAAATTTACCTGTTGCCGCAGAAACTCCTCTGCTTGTTAGCACCACCATAAAATGTACCAACAGTAAGAAATCAGTACAGAATATCTATCATAGTGTACTCACTGGAGTCAAACAATGACATGAACCAGAAGGTGCTTCAATAGAGAAATGATTAAAAATACAGTACATTTCTAGCGCAGGCTATTTTTCATCCATTAAAAATAAATTAAAACTCTACCAATGAACAATTGATTTAGCATGATTTTTATGATTTATTGCTTAGTGAGAATAGAAAGATAGTGCAAAGTGGGCAGTCAACAAACTCTTGGGGTAAAATAAATGTCTTTGCATGTCAGTACACATATGCTGTTTGCCTACCATTATGTGAAAATGGATAAAAAACATAGGGAAGGGCACATTAATTTTAAAAATTCAGTTTGATAAGGTAGAAGGAAAGTTAGGAAAGTGGGAGTGATGAGAGTTATGCATCAATGTAAGAGGGAAATTTAAAAATGCAATGAAGATACATGCTTCATTCACATTTAATTATTTTAAATGTGGATTAAAGTCAAAATGCATTCAGATTATTTGAGTTCCCTCTAATTTAATTTATAGGTATTTTTAGACTCTTATTTCTTAAGATTTAAAAAATATATGTGCAATACATATTTCCTGTAGAAAAAAATAAAAATTACAGGTAAGCAAAACAAAATATACCCTAGTTTTCCTATTTTGCAGCTGCGTCAATTGGTTGTTTTTCTACCCGTTACCTAGAGGTCTGTTCACAGAATGGTCTCCTCTCTCTGGTCTAGTTTGGTCACCACCTCCAAGGAACTGTGTCAGCTGGTGGAATGGCTTTGGCTGCTTCAACATTGCTGTCTTCTTGAGCAAGGTATGTACCAGACACAGCCCTGCTCCCAACCAGAACACTCGACAAAAAATTGCATCTGACTGTGGGAAGTTCCACAGTCTGAAAACCTGACCTTTACCAGCACATCCTCGGTGAATGCTCTGCTTGGTGTGAAAGACACAAGAATGGACAAGACAGAGCTTTCCCAAAAGAAGCTTAAGGTTTCATGGAGAAGGTGAAAATTAAATAGATGTGTTTTGGTCCTTGATTGTATATGCTAGTTGGTTGAATTGATTGTAGATTGATGGAGTTAAGGATAAAATTTACTCAAAAGAGCCCATATGACCAAGTAAAGGGGAAGATAAAGTCTGAAAATGAAGTGCATTAAGAACTAGTAGATGAACCATTATGTCAAGTTGAAAATTTCCTTTGCGGGAGGGGTGTGGATGGGTGGAGGGAGGGTGAAAAAATATAAAAAAATAAAAAAAGAACTAGTGTTTACCTCATTTCTGGTGGTTAGGCCTGCCTCAGTCCTATATAATTTAGTTGGAAAGAAGTGCTAAGTCTACACTAGTAAAGTAATAAAAATTGATGTTTCTATTTAAAAGTCACAAAATGATATGCAACTTAGGCTTCACGGCTGGAGGCATAGTTTACCTTTAGCTAATTAAAAGGAAGCTTCTGCCTGCAGAAGAAGCCAGTATACTGTCTCCAAACAGCCAATTCTCAGTCTGGACATATTTCTAAAATGGGAAACATAGTTTGTTCTTTTTTTTTGCAAAGTCCTGTTTTCACTACTTCTTGTTGGGGAGGAGATGAGTATAGGGGGTGGAAAGAAGGAAGATGAAGTTGTAGTTCTCTTCAGATGTCCAGGTCAATCCCTGGGTGCTAGAGAGGCCTCAAAAAGGCCAGGCCTTGCAGACCTATCTGGAAAGGATTAGCCACTCTTCCAAAGAAGAGGCAATTCTTTGATCTCCAACTGACAAGGTAAGAAAGTTTAAAGAAAGAAGAGAGAGTAAGAACACATGAGAATTCTTACAAAGACCTTGTAGTGCTCTGTGCCTTTTTCCTGGTCCCTAAGTAACCTTAGTTAATTGTCACTTGTGTCACTGTAGTAGCTTTGGAGTAGACAGGATGGTTCTAAAAGTATTATTTATTGCTAAATTTTTAAGTCAAAGACATACAAATAAGCATATTTGTTGATTTTTTGTTATTTGCTTTTTTGTTTGTTCTGTCTTCCTGCTGTCACTTAGTCAAAGTTTTTCTTTGGGTAAATTGAACTTCAAACTATTCATTGTCCCGAAGCAGCTACTTGAAATGCAATGAGTTTTAGTCTTTCTACTGTTCTATATTTTGAACTGCTGTTATCCAATCCTGCCTTATAGATTGCTGCCACTGAATAAGCTACAGTGAATTTCTAGCCTCACAAATATTATCATTAGTCATGGCAGAAAAACAGAAAGAAGATCATAAAAATAACTAACATGGACAAATTGCAAAGACCCCAGAATTTCAATATGTTCTTACAGTCATCACCCTTGTTTCACTATTCCCAACTTCTGTTCATAGTGATAACTGAGATCTCTTGCACTTAAAGTCTTTGCTTAATTCCTGAATCTGAAGCACAGCAAAACTCTTTTCACCATCCTGATCTTTATCCCATTCCCATCACGAGGCTCGGGTTGTACAGCTCTCACTTTCAGGTGGGCTTCTCTTCCTAAGCAGGTAGGTTCAAATCCAGTCTCCAGAGAATAGAGGTAGGAACCATCATCTCCTCTTCTTTCCAGGTTATCCCTCCTGCATCCTAAGGTCAGTTGGCCCTAAACAAGATATCTGCCTTTCTGTGGACTTCCAGACAGTATTTCACTTTCTACCATACTTCCAAATAGGTCGTTATGTTTGTGGTTGATAATATTTCTCTTTTAATCAATTAAGAAAGGCTAAGTACTATCTAGTATCTTAAGAGAAAGTGACATAATCTGTACCTTAGAATTTAAAACCTTAGAAGACCAGGTTGATGGGCATGAAATCATTTAAAACAATGGACTTGCTCACTTATTCTTTCATTCATTCATTTATTCATCTAGCTGGAGATAAGAATGTACACAGTATATTTAAAAAGGCTGTTAATATATTTAATAAAAATTAAGTTTTGTAGATTTTCAAAAGAAAACAATATGTATTTACAGCTTAGGTCGTGAGAGGTGTATGGCTTCTCAGAGGAGCTGACTCTTTAGTATTAAATCAGGAGCTGTCTTGTTAATTATATCTACCCACTAAAATGTACAGAGTTTAGAGAGGAAATAAAGCTAAGGAATTTTGATATTAACATCTCAGATTTCTTATTAAAGTAACCTCAGTATAATTTACTAAGGTGCTCTTCTGAGTCCATGAAAGTATTCCGGAATTTTCTCTTATATATACAGACATAATGATAATTTCAAGCTTTAGAACCATTATTTTGACTACACTAGATTTTATAGCCTGCATTTCCATAGCATGATAAAATAAGACACTTAAGCAAATGGGGCATTATCTTGATAATAGCAGTGACAAGGCAAGCTCGGTTGTCTTAGAGAAGGTTGCATAGGACTATTTGAACTTAATGATCTTAACAATATTCAGTAGAGAAAGAAAGTAATGACTTGAAGAATTAGTCAAAACCTACATATGTGGCTGGGCATGGTGGCTCAGTCCCTTAATGCCAGCAATTTGGGAACCCAAAACTTAGGTGGGAGTGTCACTTGATCCCAGGAGTTTAGTTGCTAGTGGGCTATGATCACACCACTACGTTCCAGCCTGGGTTACAGGGCAAGAACCTGTCTTGGAAGCAAACAAGCCAACCAAAAAGAAAAACTAGAAAACCTCTTCACAGTGGCTTAAAACATGTCCACGAAGTATTTGACTCTCTTCCCACTAAGAGGTAAGACCCTTGTGTCTCACCTTACATCTGATAGGATTTGTCTCTATGTAAGTCCATAGAGAATGCAAAATTAATATTATGATATTTCCACAGCTAGGTAAGGAAAAAAACACAGTTTCTATCCAATTTTCTTAGATCACTCCCTGTTGGAACTCTAAGCTATCATGTAAGAAATCCTGCTATTCTAAAGCTGCTACACCGTGAGCAAAGAAAACTCAGACCACATGAAGATGCCACATGTAGCAATATCAGTCAACAGCTCTAACCAAGGTCTCACACCTCAGCTGGCATCAGCCACTGTGAGATTGTCTCCAGAAGCTTCCGACTATGCCCAGCCAAGTCATCTTCCCCTATGGAGTTCTCACAGCCAACACACAAGACAACACAGCATAGAAAAGCCATTCTTGGTATGGCCTGACCAAATTCTTGACCCAAAGATGCTGTAAACAAAATACAGTGGTTATACTGAACCCTTAAGTTTTGGGATAGTTTGTTAAGCAGTGGTAGAGCAATCGCTCTCTTCCTACAGATGTTTTCCAATGTTGACTGGTAAAAATAAAGACCAATGGACTTTGAGTAAAAGTGCTTAACGGTAATAATTCTTAGGAAGAATATGAAAGGAACGAAAGAAAACTCTGTGTTTTTTTTCCCCATTCAGCACCATCTACTCTCCTTTTAGATTTCTCCTTTCATTAGTGTCAGAATCACTAGTTTTCTCTGTGCTCTTTCTGCCTCTTGCCGTCTGTTTCTCTGCTTGCCTCTCTTCCCCCTTCTGTCAGCTGAACCTTCCATACATTTCAGCCACGTGGTGCCTCTAGTCAAACCATTGCTGTGCTTCGCTTTACCTTTTCATTTTGTTATAGTTACTTAGTAGGGTTTTTAGGTCATAAAGCAATTTAAGAAACAAAGGTTTGTTCTATCCAGTGAAAATTGGACGTAAAGAAATATATCTACTTGTCAGACATGGAACAGTTAATGTCTGTCTACTTTTAATGTTTCCACTACTATAGATGAAACAAAATGTCTTCTCACAGTTTCTGTCTGAGTGTGGCATCTAAGGTGGAATGGGAGAAAACAGAGAGTACCGAAACTACTGGTGGGGGGAGTAGTTTTTGTAACTTAGAAATAACCTTGTGAACAATGAAAAGCCTTTTTTATTAACCCCCCCCCCAAAAGGAATCTAAAATTTGAGTTTGTCTTTTTTAAGAAATACAAATGGCTGTCCAGTGGCAGAAGTTGATACCCACAGGGTGAGGTGACAGCGACCCAGAAACCGGGCCATAGTCTGCATTAGGTGCAGCAGGATTGCCTAGGATTCAGGATGCTTTTAAAAACACAGAAGATGCTTTAATTTTCTTTAAAATCAGGAGGAAAGAAGTGAATTTTTAGAAAAGGAAAGTACTAAAATATGTATTATTAACATGATTATCTTTATTCCAACTCAATTTTGATTAGCTTATGGAAGAAGAGATTTCATAGTTAACTTGGGTCTGTATAAGTTACAATGTGACCTTTCCAGAGCCGTGTGGGACAGGCCGTGGAGGGAATGGGACTGCTGGTGTCCTGCTATTAGAGTGGCAGCTTCTATGCCCAGCTGAGCAGAGAGCTTGGACTGCTGACCTTAGGTTCTGTGTATGGAGTCTCAGCACACCACTAGGGATGCTTTAGACGACCAATTAGTGCAATTCCGTAACACTTGGCTTTCTAGCTATACTCCTTCAGACCTGCCTAAATTAAAGTTAGGAGTTTGGAAGAATGAAAGGTACAAAAACACAGCTTTTCCTGAGTTGCTATTTATCCTTCTCAGCAATCAATGCCAGAGCAGTGACTGGACTCATGGGGGAGCAAAAAGCTCCCACTGCTTGTGAAAAGAATATGTTTGGGCGATATTTGTTAAAAGCAGTAGTAGTTCTAACCTGTTCCTTCTGTGTCTTCTCAAAGTGATGACTTCATTTGGTCAGGTTTTTTAACAGGCTATTCAAGAAGCACTTTGATATTTTTATCAGTTATGTTCAGCTTCTCATTACCAAGGGGGAAAGCAGTGAAGACTGCAAAATTAAAAATAAACTTATAAACTCAGTACAATTTGAAAATGTCAAATGTTAATATTGGCTATGCCTGTGCAAATATAAACTCAGACAGGGAAAACATAACAGTTTATCACATTATGCGTCAATACTTAAAAAAAAAAAAAAAACTTTTAACAGAATCACCTAAGGGACCTGACCTCCCATAGCTATTGGAAGGGGAAGTATTTCTGTAGCCTCCTTAGAGATATTTTCCTTTCCTAGTTCTCAGTGATGGTCCATAAGGGGCAGTAGAGAAGGAAGGCATCCAGGACGTCTGTCTAGTTCACCTGCACTTTCCCCAGGATCTCACATACTGCCTGCTATGCACTAGGAGCTCAGTAAATACTAGTTGAATAAAGAATGAGGGAATGAATAAATACAGGCCTCATTCTAGTGTACTTATGGCTAATCTGCTGTTTCTGCACAGCACCACACAGTTTCCCAAAGTGAGCACCTCAGAAGAGCCCTGGAGGATCCCTTTACTCATTCCTGCCTCCTCCCTTTAGCCTCAACTCCTTATTACTGACACTCCTTTATTTTTTCTTCTGTCCACCACCTACCTCCTGCTCCAATGCTTCCAATTTCTCATTCTGATTGCTCAGTTTCCTGGTTTCACTTCTGCCATCCTAACTTCATCTGCTCATAGATCTACTTGGAATGATCTTTTTGACTGATGATTTTGGATTCCTGCTGTCCTTCTTTCTAGGCAATCTTCAGTGCGCCAGCACAGTAGGACCTAGTCAACCACTGCCTCTGCTTCCACTTCATAATGAGCTCAGGGTCTAAATAGGTGTTTTCTACTGTGGTTCTTACCATCCTCAATATACTGCCTCAAGGAGCTTCCTCCAACAGACTCTTAGTTACTGGCTCTTCACTTAAAATTATAGCTCTTATTCAAAGAAATTTTAGTATCTAAAGTAGACTATCTATAATCTCATTTTACATTAAAGAAATTATTTTTATTACCTCTCAACCTTGAAAAATCGTACAAATTCACCCACAGTGATATGAAATGCATTTTACTCTCTACACTACATTTTGCATGCTTTTTGATGGAGGAGGAAGGGGTTTAGAATCAAGTAAAATTTTTATGAATTAATTCCTTACAGAGGAAATCTACAGAACCACTTTTCTAATGTTTTTTGGTAAATAGTGTCAAACAAAGCAGACCAATATTTTTGGCATGTATCTTAGCAATATTTTAAGTGTTTGCTTATATACTTCTGTTTTCTACGCCATTGCTAAAGCCACTCCTAAGCCTTCCAAAGTGCATACACGTGCACACACACATACACAAATACACAAACAGAAACAACCAAGTAGAATCAAGTAGGAGAATCTGGGAAAGTAAAGATTTAGTGGTATTTAAATCCCAGTTATTTTCACTTTTACTTGTATACGTTGCAGTTACATTTATTTCTCTGTCCTCTCAAAAACTAAAGTTCCAAAGTGAAATAGATGAGATTGATTCTTGGTAGGATTTGGCAGCTTTCTTATCTATTTTGGCTAATCACAAAGAAAAAGAACCAGATTTTCTCTCATGTCTTTAGAACATTGATTCAGATTGCCAGTTTAACATTTGAGAAACCCAGATGAACTTACAAAACAGTACTGATGCCCAACTCTACTCTGGACTAACTGAGACTAACCAAAATCTCTTAGGGTGCAGCCAAGCAATGGCCTTATAAACTTGTCCATGGCGAGTGTAATGTGTAACCAGACTTAAGAACTACTGATACAGAAAATGCAATTGCTCTACTATTTTCTTCTCCTTACCTGGTGAAAGGCAGATTTAAATTATTTTTATATGATCTTGGAAGAACAAAATAGAAGTATGCAAAGCAAAGAAATACTTCAGCAGCACCAAATAAGTGAGATGCAAGATTTCCATTTTATAACTTGATGGGCTGTTGTCAAAAATCAATAGGTCTAGGTTAGAACTCACTTGGAGATCCATGGAATTTGCAGGAAGCTCTCATATTTGGAAAATAAATAGAAAGTTTCTCCTGGTAACAACCTATTCCAAACTCTCAACTGCATTCTGAATGTGCTGTTTCCTGAAGATAATGCTGTTTTATTATTTGCTGCTTCATGTTAATTACTTTTGTACTTTAGAATTACTTACAATACATTTTGGAATCCAGTGAATACATTAGTGTCTTAGAGTATCAACATTTCTTCCAACTTGTCCTTCATTATTTATTATAAACCTGAAAAAAGCTATGAAACAGACTCTGTTAAATGATTCACTTTTTATCCATTGAAATGTTCCCTTTTGATGAACATGGGGAAATTAATAGGAAAATTTAGTACAGCCATCAAGGGGATTCCAAACCCTATATATAGAATTTCAAGTCCTTATAAATAGGTCAATGACATTTGCTGAGTATCCACAGACTTTTAGCACTATAATAGGAACTTAAAGTATATAGTTGAGATTAGACCTGACTCAAGCCCTGAGAATTTTATAATCTTTAAAAGAAAAGAGATAGGTCAGTAGTCAATGAATATGAATACATACAAGGAAATATTCTGACAGAGAGTGATAAGGAAGGGATTGCACAGATCAAAGAATGAGCCGTAGTTAATTGAGGGAAATTTCCCTTGAGAGGCTTTCCTTAAATGAGCTCTGAACTTCAATTTAAAGAGAGGGCTACGGTTGGAAGGACAGGAGTCTTCAGACTGTTCCTTGTATATGTGATAAATTAAATGAAAGCCCTAAGAAGTGGGTGAAATGGAGTGAAATGGCAAAAAGACAAAAGAAAGAAAGCTCCTAGATTTCTTAAATGACTATGAAAAGGAACAAATTACATCTTGCTCAGCAATTTTTCTTTATAATTAACAATGTAAGACAGTTCTGAATGAAATGCTTACAGGAACATCGATAGCTGGAAAAACACATCTCTCTCATGGTAAATGTTCTTCCCCTATTTTAAAAGATAGGCAGTCTTGGATATAAAATAGTCTTATTACCCTTGTCTTATTGTAAATATCATTATTTTTGTTGGATTGTTCTAAAATTAGATCCCTGTGGCAGATAAAATTTACCCATACTAAATATCCATGTCTTTGTTGTATTTTTAGCTTCCCTGAAGATATTTAGGAACATCTGACTGACTTTTGTCAGTAGGCTATGAATAGGATTAATGCATGTAAATTTCTGGGCAAGGTATCTAAGAGTTAATGTGATACCTTAAGCTGACTTTTGCCCACCTCATAACCAGGAAGCTGATACAGGCAAGATTTAAGTGGAATGAATCTCTGGGTCACCCCTGGAAGCTGCCTCTAACAGTTATCCTATCCATAGTAAATATAAGTAGGTTATGTTATGAGATTTGAGTTTATTACCACAGTATGCCCTAGGCTAATTGCACTAACACATATGTCAAGATTTTTGTATGAGTAATTTCTTTTTAGAGGTGATGAATTTTGGGGAAGGGGAAGCCAATAGGAGAGTAAGGAAAAGAAAAGTATTGTTACAAGATCCAAGTTCCAGTAACATATCCCTTCATCCTTTATATAAATGTATCTACACCTTGCTGGGTTAAATTTCTTTTCTCTTTTTTTTACACAGTTCAGCTAGAATGAAGCAAGACTTTTTTGGGGGTTTCTGAAGAAGGTTTTATTAATTCACAACATTAAGTTTTGGCAACAGAGTCAACTCATCTCACTTGCTTGTTAGCTGAATTGCTCTCAAGTCTTATTTGTATTAATCTTCTCATACAGGGTTTTTCAACCATTTGATATTATGGCACACTTGAACCTATAGTTAAACTACTGTGGCATATTTAAATGATGTTGATCCAAAAAAGAGTAAAAAAAAAAAAAAAGGAATATACTTACTGTACTTCAAACTTCTTTCAAAAATAATTTAATTAATGATCTTTAAAAATTTTCAGAGCACACCTAATATCCTCCTAGGGCCCATCAGTGTGTTGTGGCGCATTGGTCGAAAAACACTGCTCAAATGAAAAGACTATGCCTGGGTGTTTTATTTGTTTGTTTGTTTTGATTTTCTTTTTCTTTTAATCCAGTTAAGAGCTATTTCTAATCAGAGTACTCAAGTATGTTTTGAGACTTACCCTATGCACTGTTAACATTTGTTAAAACATTTGTAAGGAAAATTAGGTTTTCACTGGGAGTGCAGCATGCACTTTTATAGGCACTAATCAGAGTCAAATGAACTCAGGTTCAGTAAGCCTCAGTCATTTCAGTCCTTCCCCTTGTTTGTCCCTTCCAAGTCCACATTGTAAAAGTGAATATAGTGCTGTCATGTCACCAAAGCGCCTCAGCTCCATTTTTCCTAAGAGTTTTTGTTTGGTAGACTGTAGCCAATATTTTTCTTTGCATCAGTGACATTTTATTTTTAAATGTGGAAGACAGCATGGCCCTTCTTAACTTCTATTCCACTCTTAAATTATAATAATTATACATATAATACAGAACCAGGCAAAATTTCACAGTGTTAGTTCTAACACAAAACAACTTCTGACTGCATTAAGAATTTTGGTCCATTTTAAAAATGTGGCACATTAGGTGGTCATTTTTCTGTTTTTGCAGCATACAAACTTGTATTATCAAAATGCTTTAAAAACCAAAATATAACATTTGTGTATTTGTATTTTGTCTGAAAGACCATCCCTATGGACAACATGGTTCTTTCTTCTCTGTATGTGAAGAAACATGTTTCTAAAAATCTTCTACAAATAAAACTCCGTAAAGCAAAACAAATGTAAAATGGCCTGATGAGCAATGATCAAATCATTCTTATATTAATAGAGTTTAACATAAATGAGTTTTTCTAAATCAGCCACACGTGTACTTGTATTATAATTTTGAAACACTATACATGTTGAGAATACAGTTGAGAACTAGAAAATAAGCAAAATATATTATTATACATTATCTGGTTCCTCAGATATAGCCTTGAAGTGAATTTGACCAGAGATGGGTCAAAGCTATAGGACTGTGGATCCAGCAAAAAACATAAAGCTGACTTTGGAGCCAGATATACCTGAATTCATATCTATTGTTAGCCACCTTCTAACTGGGTGAACGTGGTAAAGTCACTTAATCTCCATGAGTTTCAATTTCCTATTCTGTAAAATGAAAATAACCACATCCACTTTGCAGGATGCCATTGCACTCTAAAACAGGTAGGGCCATCTTTTACCTACTTATTCTACAGGTGTTTAATAAGAACCTACTATATGTACCCCAACTGTGCTCACTCACAGATGAATGAGAGGCAGTTGTAGTCTGACATCTAATATAGGATCACTATGAGAGATAATACAACTGCTTAATGATATCCAGTTCCTTTCTCTTTCTTGGAACATCGGAAGATTGTGCTGTCAAACTCCTTGGAAGCATCACCTAGGCAATCCTGACTTCTATAGGCATACGATCCAAGACAACAAGAAGGAATAGTAGAGAAGGAAAAACTTAAGCAAACTAAAAAAATGAAAGAATCAAAGCAATAGGGTGTGATTTAGTGAAGGGGAAAATATGCTGGTATATCTCAGTATGCATGAGAATATGGTGTATTTGATGAGTACCCTAATGACCTTGAGTCACCAAGCATGGTTAAGAAATACCATAGACATATTAATAAGGTATTTAGCCAATTTTTAAGTGAATAGAAATATAATAATTCATAAATAAATAAAATATTGACCATTTATGATTGCATATTAATTTCAGAATATAAACATTTATATTTCAGTTATATGTAATATTATATTATGTAGAATACCTAGTTCTCTCTTCATAACATAGCATGCATTTATATATTTGACAACTTTAAAGGCAACTGTATTACAGGTAAGGCACTGGACTCGGCACTTTACAAAAAAAAAAAGGTAATGGAGAAATTATTGGATATTTAAGTACTTTTAACAAGTTTTCCCTCTGAGCATGACATATACCATAATAGTCTTTGCATTTTCCTACCAGAGCTCATCAGCCCAGTGTACTTGATATCTGGCAAATTAATGAAAATATCCTGATAAGGAAAAGCTCCCTGTTTTTCCTTCCCTTATCAGTATTTCAGGTTCCTTTTAGATAATAAGAGATGACATTGAGATAATGTCATTGTGCCTGGAAAATCTGTAAATTCAGACTTGTCTAGACCAAAGGAGACACTGTACATTTCTGGACAGTCACAAACACACCTTTACCCTTTACTTTTTGGGAAAATGTATCTTGTCTAAACTTATAATGTCATTTCTTTCTTAGAAGTCCATGATATTTTGAATTAGAAAATTCTGTCTAGAAAATGACATTATAAACCCCCCCCCCCAAAAAAAAGAAGATTCTAAATGAATTGTTCTAGTGTGTCAAGAGTCTGGGTATATCTGAGAGAGCAGGGTGACAACCTGAGTAGGTTTTTTAAACTTCTAATTACAAATAGAGCTAATATTTCTGGTGAAATTTGCCACATGCTGATAGAAAAAAATCACAAATGAAAAATTGAGAGGAAAATGTGAATCTCTAATTTATTTTCTTAACAAAGTAATTCAATATTATAGGGGAGATAGATTAATAATTTTCTTCTTTTAAAGAAAAGAATTTCTCTTCAAGTCTCTCTCACTTTGAAAACCATGGCTCAGACAAGTTCAGAGGCATAAAAAGGGTATTTCTTTAAATATTCACTGAGGGAAAAAGCTATGTCAGAATTCTTTCCTCTCTCTCAGGCCCCCCAAGGGCTTCGTATAGAGCAAGTTTCTCTAGAAACAATCTTACCCTACTGTTAGCTTTTGTAGATGCAGACACTTCTTTAAAAATTCTGAATGAGAAAAAGCTCATCACAAAAGGATTAGCTAACCATCATGCCCAGTCCTTAATTCCAAGTATATCATGATGTATTATGAGAAAACAGTCTGACTTGAAGTGATAGCAGGTTGCTTATTACATATTCTGTTCCTCTTAAGGCAATAAATAATTTTGTGTACAAGGAAAAATGGCAGAAATAAACCTCAACTTTCAGAGTGCCAAGGTCCTCAAACAGACTTCTTTGTTTTTCTTTGCACTGGAAACTAATTTACACGATCATTTAATCAGGGGTCCTCAAACTTTTTAAACAAGGGGCCAGTTCACTGTCCCTCAGACCATTGGAGGGCCGGACTATGGGCCCTGGGACAAGTTGGCTGCTAAGCAGGACAGGCAGCAGCGGCAAAAACACCTAGCAGGCTGGGTAAACATCCTAGGTGGGCTGCATGACCCGCAGGCTGTAGTTTGAGGACGCCTGATTTAACATGTATCTGGTATAATAGCATGTCTACATCTGTATGGGAGCTGCTACCTCTATATCATAGCTTGCTTAGGACTGTTCAAACAATGTTCTCATTACTAACTTTTAAAACTATGTCAAACTCCTGTTCAAATAAATAAATGCTGCCCTTGTTTTTTAATAAGATGTGCTTTTATTGAGCAGTTAAGAGGTAATCTACAAACATTGGATTAAGAGTTCTGAGTAGAGAATTAACAAAGAAACTACAAAGTACTTGTTCTATCTTTTCAATCCAAGGCTATATTATTAAAATGTATGAGACAGAGACAATAGGAAAGTAAAGTATGCAATGAACACATATACACTCTCCCCAGTTGGGGATATCCACAAGTTGTGTGTTCTCTTGTCTTATTTTCCCTTATTTCCAATTACATTTAAATTAGAGGACAATTATTCTACTTCTGCTTTCATCCTCTTTTATTTGTCCTACTCGGGAGAAATCAAGAGTTACTGGATAAATTGCTACATTAGTGATTCTGTGATGCACATCTCCATTGGGTAGTCAGATCTCTAGGGATGAAACTGCCTGGCATTTTCTATTCATATCTCTCAGTATTCTTATCCTCATTTTGTGGCTATACTAAAGATTGATTAGTTTTTCAGATCAGTTGGCTAGGTGGGGTGCAGCATTTGTAGATTTAAGAACATTTTTCTATAACCCAGAACTTAGCATAATTCCTAGTATATATCAGATGATCAATATGCTCTGGTTTAAAACAAAAGAAATGAAGGGATAGATAAAAGATTATTTAGCTAC
The DNA here is from genome assembly GCA_963574575.1 of Galagoides demidoff. Classification (NCBI taxonomy): domain Eukaryota; kingdom Metazoa; phylum Chordata; class Mammalia; order Primates; family Galagidae; genus Galagoides; species Galagoides demidoff. The sequence goes on from CAUYQV010032939.1 coordinate 33,428, forward strand.
CTTACAAAATGTTTCAGCTGAAGAGTCTGCTGTCATCCTAATGGCTCTGCCCCATAGGTCAATTGGTGATTACTCCTGGCCGCTTGTAGAATTTTCTCTTGCCTCTTGACTTTGGACAGGTTCATGACAATGTGTCTTGGAGCTGCTCTGTTTGTGTGAGATGACCCCAAGTTCAATATCCCTCTAAAAAGTGTTGCAGTATCTTTGGTGATGCTTGGGAAATTTTCATTTATGATATCCTCCAGGAGGGCTTCCACTCCTTTGGGATATTTTTCTTCCCCTTCAGGGATACTTACAATTCATAATTTGAATTCAATTCACTTCCTCTATCTCTGGTATTCTTTCTTCTCCATGGTCTAATCTCTTATTTATACTTTCTACTGCGTCTTTAAGTTCCCCAACTGATTTCTTCCATTCCTTATGCTCCACCATATCCTTTCTATTTTCTTAATATCTTTCATCACTTATTTGGTTCTGTTTTTAGGATTTCCTTCTGATTATTTCCACTTTACTGTCAATTTCCTTTGTTGTTTTTGTCATCCCTATTTTAAATTCCCTTTTTGTCATTTCCATTAATTCTTTATAGGTGGAACCCTCTGCGGTAGCTACCTCATGATCCTTTGAGGGGAGGGTGCTCTATTCTGGTTTTTCTTGTTGCCACAATTTTTTCTCTTGGTCCTTCTCATGTGTGTTTTCTCCTTGTTCACTTCCTTCCCCTGTTTTTTCCCTCTCACTATCTCCTTTAGTTTAAATTACTTTATAAGGTAATGATGTGGCCTTTTGGTTTGAGGCCAAAAGGGAGATAAGGGTAAAGAGAAGATAGAAAGGAAAGAAAAAGATAAACAAGGAAATGGAAAACAGAAGAAAAGAAGGACAGAAAGAAAGAAAGAGAGTAACTGGAAAAATGATGGTGTTCAGCAAGGTGCTTTGACCCTCACCTGCAACTCTAGGACTTTGTGAGGCTGGGCTGGGTGGGTCCCTTGAGGTTAATAGCTACTTACCAACAGGGAAAAAGCAAGACCCCATCTCTGCCAAATATAGAAAAAAAATCAGCAGTATGTTGAATTGGGAATCTACCAATACCTCTTTCCAAATGCCAAGGCTAGAAGGAATCTTAGACCCTGAACTTATGCCCTCCTTGAGCCAGACCAATGCTGTGACCCCACCAGCCCTTAGAGAAAAGAAAAAAATAAATAATGAAAGTATATAAGGGAAATTAAAAGTATAATTATATGAAATGAAGAAAAAGAGATATCTCAATTGTCACATGAGAAATTTATGTGGAAAAGATAAGAAAAATAGAAACATCTCTATCAAAATAGCAAAAAAAAAAAAAAAAAGAGAGAGAGAGAGAGAGAGGAATAAAAGCAAAAGAAAGAATAAAAGGGGCTGAAAAGCCATAACCAAAATGAAGTAGCCTTTGCTATTAAAGAACATAAAAATGAAGAAAATAAATATACCGCTAAACCAAAGAAAATGAAAACAAAAACAACAACAAAAGAACAAAAACCCAGAAAAAATAGGAGCAGAAAAATGAAAGAAAAATATATGTGTGTGTGTATTGTAATATATTTCCTTGTCATCAGTTGCCGCTGTGATGTTAGGAGGTAGAGAACACACATGCTAGTTTTGCTGTATAAGGGGTTGGACACCACTCTCTAGTTAGAGGAGTTCCAGCCAGTCTTGTCTTCTTGACTTATTTGCCCTCAAACAGGGGCTGACATGCAGTCCCTGCAGGATTGGGATCCTGCAACTCTTTCCAACTTTCTTAGTGGGCATATCAAACAGTGCCCCCTGAGAACACAGGGCTTCCCTGAGGGTGTGGGGGCATTCAGCTCACTCCAAGGATGTTTACCTGAGCTCAGCATACATGGCAGAGCCAAAGTGCACTAAGACCCTGCAGACTGTTCCTCTGATGGGCCTTCCCACAATGGTGGCACCCTGCCTGTATCCAAGCCATTGGGAATTTCACAGCTCCTGGCACTCAATCCTAGCTGCTCTAGTCTACTCACTAGCTTGTAAAGAAGCTCCAGAGAGCAGCTCAGTTCCAAGTCAAAAAAATGCAGGACAGCCCCTTCCTATCCTCAGCCCTCTGCAGGAAGAGCCTGTCAGACTTTGCCCATACCCAGGAACTTGCCCTCTGTGCTGGTCTTCTGTAGCTCCAGACCTCTTGGAATGTCAAGTGTTGGCTCCTGGAATCTCCCACTGCTTCACTGTGCCCCTGGAGTGATGTTTCTGGGTAGGTTCCCCCAAGCCAGAGGTGGCTGGAGTCTTCTCCCCATTGTGTAACTGTAAGTGGCTGGTAAGAAGATATCTCTAGTCCAACATCTTACTCTGGTCCATCCAAGAAGAAATTCTTATTGCAAATTACTTTAATTTCTCATATGTGGAGAAATTGAAACTCTTGTGCACTGCTGGTCAGTATGTAAAATGCTACAGTTGCTGTGTAAATGGTATGGAGGTTCCCACCACTCACTAGGAATAAAGACCTGGGATATTTCAAAATCAGAAACTCAGCAGGTAGGCTCAATTGATCCCATCAGCAAGGATCCTAAACTCCCACCTCAGAGGTGCTTGTATGTGGTACATGCTGCCATTTTGACCGAAAGTGGGCCCTGTCCCCTAAATTCTAGTTATATTAAAAATTTAAGCATTCAACTATTGAAACATCAAAGTAATGAAAATTTGAAAGATTTTAGAATGAAACTGTGAGGTAAAGTAACAAATGTAAGAAGCCATGTTAGCTCATGTTTGCTTGCCAGCATAATTTTACAAAGACTCTGACTCTGTAAGGACATGCAACTTTCCAGAGAGATGCTTTGAAGACAAACCAGGGTAGAGCACAAGGCTCTCCATATCTCTTGCATAAGTCACTATACTCCTTAAGAGGAGTAAATGATAATATCTGATGGCTTTAGTAATTATGACTCTGTAATCTGTAACCAGATATCCTCTTATAACCAAACTTTGATGTGATTTTGAATGTACTGAACCTTCATCAACTGTATATACATATAAGCAGTAGGCGGCAATACTGCGACTACAATGTGACAGAATTACTTTAACTGACTTCTCCTGGACTTAAAATCTCATTCTATAGTCTTCAATAAGATTTTGTAACAAAAAAAAACTTTAGTTCTTTAAGAGCTTTCTTTTTTGTTGTTGTTGTTGTTTGTTTTTAGTTGACAATCATGAGGACCATGAAGGACTCAGAGTAAATTTCCCATGATCATCTGGAACATGGTGGGGACCCAGCACCTTTGTACCAACCTGGGCCTTTGAGCCCCTTGGTCTTCTCCACAGTTGTAGAAAACTAGTTAAGTTTCTCCTGCATCTCAGATCTTCCACTTGGTTGATGGTCCTGAGTTTTAATCAGAAAGTTTCTTTCACTTATTAAAAAAGAGATTGCACTTCCTTGACATCTTAAGAGGATTTCTCCTTTTTGGAAAGTACTATGAAAGAATGGTTTTGTGAGGCTGATTGATTGGGTTGTCCCAGTCCTTTCCCATTCAATTTGACTCTATAAACAAGACTCAGCAACATAAAAGCTATTAAAAAATCTATAAGGGTTGGTCTGTATCACCTTCAAAGAGAAGGGGAATTCACTCCAGCCAGCCAGATTCTGATTTGACATCTTTGGGTAACCAAAGTTCTCATGGAAGTATCAGAGGTACTGTCCTCATGGTATGCAGCAGTATTATGAGAAATTCTTTTTCACAAGTAATTAATAATTGTCACATCTAGGAGGACACACACTGAGGGTCAGTTACCCAATGCTCTAAGCCCCAACAATTGCTTTATTCAATTAAAGGGAAAAACTGAGACTCATGGTGAAAAACAGCCGGTAACAATGCTCAGAGCAACACATTTGACCCACCACATTTCTCATTGCATTTCTGCTTTACTGAGCTCTCACAATGGGAAATACATCATCCCAAATGGAAACAATAGGGACCCCACCAAACAGGCAATGTCCAAGTCGGCATTTCAGCAGCCTTCACATGTAACACAAGCTGAACCTATACATGCAAATGTCTTCCTAAATAGGAGATGTTTACTAACAGAGACTTAATACTAAAATGGCCAAAAATGAGATTCTCAAACCTTAAGACATGGCAAATTTTCTGGCCCCTTTTATATACACTTTTAACTGATGAACAAATTACAATAAAAAATTCAGACCTCACATGGTTAATCTATAACTATAGAGCTAACATGTAGAATTTACTAAATTCTCTATTTTTTTCCTGCCTACTATGTGATGACTTTTCTATTGTTGTTGAGATAAAAACCTCACTACTTATGATATTGCTAATTCAAGGCTACTTAGAGATTTTGTTGTTCTTATACAACTCAGCTAGTACTAAATAAAATAGAAACAACAAAAGTTTAAATATAAATTCATTTAAAACTAAAAATAGGGATAAAGATTTTAAAATCAAACTGCTATAAAAACTGTTTTACCCAAAATTATAGTCCAGTGTTCATTATATTATCAAGTTGAGACAAAGTTCAGCCATTCAAACAATCCCAATTTTCTAAAAAATATAATTTAGATTCAACCGTCTTTTGTAAAAATCGGTTAAAAAAAATTACTATCTCATGACTAAAAGCCTAAAATAAAAAATGAACTATACATGTATACATGTGTATATATGTTTAGATATATTTACTTATATTTACACATGGTATCTACATGGTACCAAATTGACTTATAAATGTGAGAGCTCATAGACTAGTAAGCACAAAATGTTCCAAGCTCATGTGACGTAAGTAAATCTTTCATAAATAAGCTGCCTTTAAAATTAATAAAATAAAAATTAAATATCTTCAAAATTATTAGTATACATTTTTACCTGAGTTTACTGGTCATAATGTTTTATATTTGTTTCTGCTAAACAGGATTTGGCATGAAGATTAGAAAATATAAATTCAGCCAAGAAAAAACTGACTTTTATTTGTGAGATGTTTTGAGAAGTAAAATTAATTTTAATGTCTTTATTTTAATAAAAGTAACTATACATCCTGATTTCATAGCAAAATATCCATTCATTTAACTTGAAGTTTCTTACTTAGGGGAATACATGATATCATGATATACACAAAGTACAAACATTGTTAGCAGGAAAAATAAAACGAAAGCTGAGTTTGTTATAATATCTCATTTCTCATAAGTAATTAGGTAATAATATAAACCATTAAAAATAAATAAATTAGATAAGTTTAAATGAGATTAAATGTCTATAAATAAACTTTTCATGACATTTAAAACCTTAAAGTTATGTTAAACTAATAATAGATACTAGTTATATGGATGGGTCAATTCTAATTAAGAAAAAATTATAAGAAAATATGTTTCTAAAAATGATAAAATACTTCCCATTTATAATATACTAATATGTAGTAGACAATTCAAGATCTTGCTTCTTAGGTTTTCATTAAAATTCAGTGTTACTAAGAATAAAAATTCTGTTCAATATATAATTCTATGTATAAAGAGTGCCAGAAAATAAGATAAATTTTAATTAAAAAAAATAAAAGCATACTGTTTATTAAAATATTTTTTTCTAATTCAGAGGTTATGTAGTATTTTTTATGACACAAGATTTAAAAATTATAAATAAGAAAGACACATAAAAAAGTTATAGGCATAAAGATATATTTTTGCTAAAATAAGATTATAAAATTATTTTACATAAAAAAGAGCTTATATGATAAATATTTTCCCTAAACTATAATGACTGGTTAAGTAAAAAAGTATGTAAGACAAAAGAAAAAATCTACAAATAACCTAAATTGTCTATATGAAGTCATGATAAAGTTCATAACAATTTATTTTAAAGTGTTTTAATACATATAATTAAACTGACAGAAACTTTAAAAATGATTTATAAAAGTCCTTCAGAAAAGATTGTTTTAATATTAAAAATACCCTAATATGGGGTTGGTGTCGTGGCTCACACTTCTAATCGTAGCCCTTTAGGAGGCTAAGGCAGGAGGACTGCTTGAAACCAGGAGTTTTAGACTGGCCCGTGGATATGGGGAAACAAAATCTCAGGTCATGCAAATTAAAAAATAGTTATGATACAAAACTTGTTTTTCAATAAATAGGCAAATATACACACTGTTGTCCACTGCTCACTCCTTAAAACAACAAAAGACTATCAAGCTTCCTAGGAAAGAACTTTCCTACTACTATGAGGAACAATCAGTGCTCTTCTTACAAATGCAATCAGATGGTCAATTTATGACCAAAAGTGAGACACAGAAGTAACGTGAGAAACCATATTTGCTCATTTCTGCTTGTCAGTATAATTTCACAAATCCCTGACTCGGTGACAATGTGTAGCCCTACGGACGGATGCTTTAAAGACAAGACAGGACAGATGACATGCTCCTTCCATGTTTCTTGCTGAGTCACCATATTTCTCAAAAGACAAATGAGGGGCGGTGCCTGTGGCTCAAAGGAGTAAGGCGCTGGCCCCATATGCCAGAGGGGTGGTGGGTTCAAACCTAGCCTCAGCCAAAAACTGCAAAAAAAAAAAAAAAAAAAAGACAAATGACCTTCATTTTTGCCTTTTCCTATACATAAGATAACATCTGACTGTGTGAATAATTACACAACTATAATCTATAACCAGATGTACTCTTATACCCAATCTTTACTATGATTTTACAGATACTAAATCTCCACTATCTAAATATATGTATTGTACTAAAATACTATGCCAGAACAGTCTGATGAAACTTCTCTAAAAGATTTCACTTGGGCTATAGGTCTCACTCAATAAGACTGCTAAATATAACTAACTTTAATTCATTAAAAATTTGTTTTTTTCTTTAACTAACAAAACAAATCTAGAAATCATTTTTAAAATAATAAATTTAATTATATAGTTCAACTACTTTTTCTGTAAAAAAAAAAACCCATATACAAAACTAGAGACAAAAAAAAAACAAGGAAAATTATTTGCCATTTATATCATAGAAAAACAGTGAAAATTTTAAATATATAACAAACACCTATAAATAAGTAAAAATATATGAACAACTTAGGAAAATGAGCAATGATCACTAGAGTTTGTAGAAAAAAAAAATCACTTCTAAACACAGGAAAATATTCTCAATCCCTTTCATAAATGAAATGCAAATTGAAAGCCTCACTGAGATCCATTTATTTTTCACCTAAGAAATAGATACAGATAAAAACATTTAATAAAATTCTATTTTATTAAGAACATAAGGAAATAAGCCCTTTTTCATTACTAGCAGCAGAATAATTTTTATACCTCTATGGAAACAAACTTAGCACAATAAAATTTAATTTATCAAACTCTTTACTCCGGTAATTTCACTTTTAGAAATCCACATTAAAGATAAACTCATGATGAGAAAATGAAAGATATGAAGGGAAATTTGTTGAGGTAAAATTTTTTAATTGAGGTAGTTTTTTGTTGATGCCTCGTAGTTGTACATAGTCTCAAGGGACATGTAATGATTTAAAACATTCCTATAATTTGGAAAGATTCAATAAGTATGCTTGGGATATCCATCACTTCACTGCAGTCAACAGCAGTAGCACTTGAACTTAGATCAATTGTGTTTAGAAAAACAAGAATATGGGTCTGAATCCTAAGTGCTTGGTTAGCAAGGCAAGAAAGCGGCCAATGGTCATTAGTAAACAAATAAGAGGAAGCATTTTGGAAAGTGCAGGTAAATATTTACTCCCAAAATGGACAGAATATGTAGCTTAATATTATTACTTAGTCCACAGTGAAAAAAACTCATCTTTTCTTGATTTTAAAATAAGAAAGTTCTACAGTCCCAGCTACTTAGGAGGCTGAGGCAAGAGGATTGCTTAAGCCAAGAGTTTCAGGTTGCTGTGAGCTGTGATGCCATGGCACTCTCCTCAGAGTGACGAGAGTGAGACTCTGCCTCAAAAAATGAATAAACAAATAAACAAACAAATGATAAAAATTAAAAAGTGAATTCAGAATCTTATGACAGGTATTTAAAAAAAGCCTAACCTCAAAAGAAATGTAATAAGTTAGTGTAGTAATCACTATTCATTGGGAAGCAGTACTTATCATTTTCTCTTGATCTGATACAAATACCACAATCACTTTCACTATGACATGGCTATTGGAGTTTAATATTTAAATGGCCTGTAAGCCATCTCAAAGTCAAAATAAATATTTCTCTCTTTTCTTTTTTTTCACTTTAACACCTGCTCCAGAAGTCCTTATGCTTTGTGGCCATATTTGACGATGCCCTGGAGAGAGAGCCAGCCCTTCCAGACCTTTCAAATAGAAGGCTCAGACTGGAGGAAGGCAGGCAGCAATTCAGCTTTGCCACCTTTTATCTTCTGAGTTTCTGTAGATAAGAGAGCTATCAGCTTGGGCAGTAGGCTGCAGCACAGATCTGATTGAAGCAGAGATTACAGTAAATTAAGCATTTGTTATCTCTTAGAATAGTCTGTCCTTCTTACCAGGCATATAGGCAAAGTCACAAGTTGATTGAAAGGGATTCTTGTTCCAATAATACTGAATATTTATATTTCTGAGACTGGAAGGACAACCTAAAGATAGTACATGGAGTGTCATGATAGATCCAGCCACATGCCAAGTAGACAGAGTAAGTGACCATCTATCACATTACTCAAGAGTTGAGCAATGCCTTGACTCCCACCACCATCAATGGGGCCCAGTTAGGGGTCTCCTTCAAGTAAACTAAGCTACAAAGTATAGATTCTCTTGCTCTCATTAAGATCATCTTTCAATACTCACAGACATTTTATTCTTAGCGTATCCTTCACATTTTTCCTGAGGCTAAGTTATTTCAAAACTTAGAGGCTTTCTGTAAAATATTTTTGATCCTATAAAGGCCTTTATCATATTTCCTTGTAAAGTGTATGTTTAATTGTTTCTCTTATCAGATTATAAGCTCTACAAAGGCAATTACCTTGTTTGTTTTCAAAAAAATGTTTATCTGAGGGTGGAGCACAATGCTGGGCACTTAATAAAATCTCAGTGTTTGTTACATTGAACTGAATTTCACTAGATTGAATGTGCAGGACATGTTTCTTGATAGGAATAAGTGCCTTTCTTCCTTTAATGAAGGAAAAAGGCACGACATCATTACTAAATGCACTTACTGCAAATCATTAAAAGCTTGATTGAGCTTGAATTTTATTTGGTGACACATGCAGTTTTTCAATAAGGTAACATATCCAGGGACCGGTCCAAAGCCCCACGTATACTAATTTGCAGACCCAGATCAAAGACCCAGATCTCTAGACCTATAGTAATTCATTTATTCTACCATAATTCGTCCTTCTGATAGAATGTGGAAGCACTTCCAGTATGAACATGGAGAGAATTCCATATCAGGCTTTGGCATACACCAGCAACCTGGAAGACACAGGCCTGTTCATCATCTATTAATACTTTTATGAAGGTATTAACTACAAAGGGCTTCTACACTGTAGGTATCTTCTGTGCACTTGAACAATTGGTCCCATTGGCCGGACAGAAGGAGGCTGTACTCTCCTTTCTGAGAACTGGTGTCTGAAACAATGAGAAACCATTCCTAGGGACTATCCTTAGAGAATGATGGCTTCTCTGATAACCTTTTCCTGCAGGGTGGGGAAGACTCTCCTTTCTTGACTTTCTTCTCTAGCTTTCTGTCTTCTTGTTGTATCTACCTGGCATAGTGGGTAGATATTTATTGATGTTCCCATTAAAATTGGCAGTTTGTTTATTTACTATTTTAATGTGGCTAAAATGTACTCAGTGTCAAACTTCCTTCCCCATAAAGGACAATGTTGAGTTCATAAATTGGCAGGAGAGCTTCTGCAAAGTTTAAATTTTAGCCAGCAAGTAATGTACTATCAACCGTGGCAATCTATCATTGCTGAACACCAGACAAGAGCATTTAAAAAACAAAAACTGTGTTTTAAAAATCCTGTTGGTTCAATGCAAACATACACATATCCGCAAATCAAAAGGCAAAACTGTATATATGCATTGTAAAGTTGTTTCTCACGGGAATCTATATAGGTTAACAATGCTGATCCTGTTGTACACATACATTGGAACTGAGCATTTAAGTAAATGGATGGCAGATGGTGGAGCTGCATTTCTCACTGTTGAAATGGCAGTTTACAGATGGGCAATGGCGGGAGGCTAAAATAATCAACATATGCATGACTTAAAGTTGGACACGTCAATATTAACTCATGTTTATCTTAATGTAGATATATAGCACAGAAATGTTTGCAGATACATATAATACATGTAGATGGGTTGGAAAACTCACATGTATTTCCCTGTTCTGTTAGTTGAGAGGGCCTAAATAAATTTTTAGCTGAGAGCAGAAACAAACATACTGGCACCTAGATCTTGATTTCTAATGCTATTAACCATTAAGACCCAAACACACAGGCTCCTTGGAGAAATGTCCGAAATGACTAATTCTAGGACTGAAGGAGGAAACACATGGATATGCAGGAGCATGTTATAGACCCAAAAACTAAGAAGGTATTCAAAATAGCAATAACAATAACACAACAAAAACAAATCAAATAACACAACACCCTACAACCTACATAGATGGGGGTATGGCAAAGGGACACAAATCCCAATTGAAAGGGTTTACATGACCAAAACTAGAATAACTTGAGCAAGAAAATTAATAAAGTGGTCTTGAATTATGACTCAAAATACAAAATACATATTTGTGATCTATATCGATATAAATATATGACTGAATGGTGAAAAATAAACAAATATCCCATTCAGAAGAATTCCAAATAGATTGTATAGATACTCCACCCTAAAATAGGGGTATCATAACTCCTCACTTCTTAAGAATAACCTGAAAATAATGATTTTGATACAAAGAGTACAGTATGAGAAGGGAGAAAATGAAGATCTTTATAGTGAAGACTCCTGACAAGCACCACCTTGGCCAGGACTCAAAGTCATGTGGATAGTATGCTCCTTTGATATGAGATGATGAAATTAGTACTTTACTCTGTGACCTTTCTTCTGAAAACTTATAACCCATTGCTAATCAAAAAAAAACATTGCTAAGGAAAATAAAAAAAAAACCAAAAAACCCACATCAGAGAAATTCCCATAGAGTGGCCTTCTACAAAATACCTGAGCAGTACTTCTAGAAACTATCAAGGACATCAAAGGCAAGGAAAGTCAAAAACCCTTCAGCCAAAGGAATCGAAGGAGGTATGGCCATCAAGTGTAATGTTTAATTCGGAGTGGGATCCTGGAAGAACAAAAGGGATAAACTAAGGATATCAAAGAAAGTACAGACTTCAGTTAATAATTGTGTTGGCTGATTAATTATAATAAAACACTGTACTCATGTTAAGATGTGAATAATAGAGAAAGCAGGGTATGTAATAAATGGAGGCATTTATTACTCTGTACTAATGTCTCAATTTTTCTGTAAATCTAATAACTGTTCCAAAAAAGTAAGTATCTTTTTAAAAGGAATTATAGCCTTTGTTTACACTTAACGTGGACAAGTTTGGGGCAGCATTTATTCTTTGTTTCTCAAGTCTTCACACTTCTGCTGTTTATAAATTGAGATTTAACCATGGTCTGTTGTCTCTGTATCTGAAAGTCTATCACATGGGAGGGGAAATAAACATGTTCTGCCTTAGATGGCAGCACCAGCACCCCGTGAAACTGAACAGCAAGGCTGACACCAGCTCCCTGACATGGAAGACTGTCCTAACTCCAACAATGGAAAATGCTGACTCACGGAGTAGCGAACTTTCCGTCCATTCAGGCAGAGACTGACTGACCCCATCCATCAGGTAGGCGTTAGTGGAGATTTCTTTCACTCGGTGGGCAACTGGAGCAGAAAACCTCAAGGATTCTTCCAACTCTGTTCTAAATATTGGTTGTCAACTGTCCGATTCTATGTGTAGTTAAAGCTTAGTCAATTTACCCCAATGTGAATCTGGACTCACAGCCCAAACTAAGCAAAATATGTCTGCCTGTGAACCACAATTCTAAGTTTAGCAGATTGCTCAAAACCTACCAGCTGCACTAGTCATCCAATAAAGGGAAAATAAAATAGCCAAGTACGCTATGCTCTTTTTGAGCCATGCCATTTGATAGGTGGTATGTTCCCTTCTTAAAGTCTTAAGAAGACATATGAGCCAAGTCATTGCTTCAGCAATGTTATGATTACTTTATGACACCAATCCCAGAGCTTTGCAAATCTAAATGCCATGATCCCTGACCTTGGCTCAAACAGGCTGTAGTTAGGATTGCGATGACTACTGGTGAGACACTGCAGAAGGGAGTGAGTGAGGTTAGACGGGTGGGTGGATGTGCAGAAAGGGAGTTTTATATTTCAAACTCATTTAATGAGTCCAGCTCTGCCTTTTAAAGATAGTAGCTGGAAAATTCTATTGAGGAGAGGGTAGAACGATACCTTTTTGGTGTCACAGGGTTCTTTTTTTGTTTTTTATTTTGTTTTTTGCGAAGGGTAATTCATACATTTGAAACATTTTACAGGAATAAAACGAAAACCTCACACTTTTACCAGACCACACTCCCATCCAAAAAAGGGCATGAAAATGTCTTCTTTATCAACCATGTTTACCAAATGTCTTTAGCTTACAACACACCTAAAAAATATTTGTCTTTCTCCATGTGCACTGAGAGAAACAGAAAAGCTGCTAGAAAAAAGAAGCTCCTTGTGTTCTCAGCTACCCAGACTGCAACTTCAGGTGCTGGGAGATCAATATCTCAGTCTGTGTGGGGGGAAGGGCGTTTCGTTCACAAACCAGATTCTTTTTTATTGCAAAATAGTTCACATTCATTAAATGAGACTGAATTTTAGAAAATGGTAGTTTAAACACAGGTAACAACTTCAAATGGCTCATTCTAATAGAAAATATGGAATCTCTAGAAAAACACAGAGAAAAAAAGTAAAAAAAATTGCCCTCTTATCCCTCTGGCTAAGGTTAAATATTTTACATTTTGATGTATATGCATCACTACATTGAGGGGTTTTTTTCCCTTTTATATACACCAACACATACATTTTTTACATGATTTAAATTGGGTGACGGTACGGAATTTTGGGACTTACTTTTTCCTCTCAATATTTACTATGTCACTAAGTATTCTACTGTATGATTTTGAATGACTCTGTGGTATTCCCTCATAGAGATAAGCAAATTAATTTATTTAGGCAATTTTTATGTTGCAAATATTGCCAGTATTTTGCTATTATAACTTATACTACTATAAACATACTTCTGTGGGAAAATTTTGGATACAAATCCAATGATACTACATGTATTTCTGGATGTACACACATATTTTCAGATTGTTAATACTCTGTCGAACTGCCTCCCGGAAGGCTGCATCCACCAGTCAATGTAACTATGCATCCCTTTGTTAACATTCTATATTATCATGGCTTTAAATCTCTGTTAATCATTTGTTTCCTATCTATATTTCACAAGGAAAGTGAAAATGCTATCTTTGGCATTTACAGTTACTTTTCCAGTTGGATTTTAGGGATTAAAACAATTTGGCAGCCTGCTTGCTGTTCTGCCCTTCCTTTCAGAAATCCTGCCCACTGCAGAGATAGAAGCTGTGGTCAGCAAGTAGACATTGAGCTGGGTCTTTATCCTAAAAGGAATTTTGCATTTGAAATTATACATCTTCAGGGCCTCATCTAATGTTCCACTTCACATCTAATGAAGTTAGACAGAGGCCCTACCAAGTGAATGATTGTCCATTAATCTTTAGAGGCAAATTCATTGCTTCTCGCCAGCTGTTACCACATTAGATAGATCCTTGCCACGTCAGAACAGATTCTGGGACATCCGTGACTTCTAATGGAAAGGGGCAATAGTTACAAATAGATAAGGAATTGGCCCGTTTAAATTTTCAGGGAAGTAAGCAATCTTTAAAGAGACAATAACTATTCATCTAAAACATCTGAAGAATTATTTTCTCCTAAGGGCTACTACTTGGCTAATGTTATTAAGAAAATGAAATCAGTTTTCAGCTCAACAAAAGGATACATATTTTAGTTATTAAAACTATTCAACAATAAACAAATGTTGATTTATGAAATAATCATGTTTCTAGAATTCTCAGGCAAATCTTTAAATAGTGACATTAAACAATTATACATTATTAACACTAATGATAAAGATTTAAAATTAGTTTTACCAATTTGCTTTTACTACCAAACCATGAGCTCTATAGTTAACTAAACTCACCAATATTATAGGGAATGAATAATATGATTCAGGGCTTCTAAGTGAGCCTCTTATCTCCAAAATACTCTTCCCCCACGAGAAATCGATTCCTTTGATTAAGATTGTAATACCTCTGGATATTACATAGACATACATTAAGTTTCATTTATAACTCAAAGTGAATGAGTTATAAAATCTTTTTCTGGGGGAGGATCATAATGTGACATTGTGGAAATAAGTAACTTTAAGGAGAATATTACAAAAAAGAAAAAAGAAATTGAAGCATAGAAGACAAATTTGCTAACTATCTGGGTGGTTGTTCTGTACATTTTTATTATTGTGGTTTTTAAAGGTCTTTTGGATGCAGCTGATTTTCTGCATGATTGAAAGCTGCTCTTTATTTTTAAAAAACCTAGTTTAAGGCAGTGGTATTATAGGGAAAGTGAAAATTTTTGCCCCCTACAGTCAATATGGTATGACAGGTTATTTGTTAAGCTCTGCCAAAATTTTTCACTTGTAAACAATTCAAATAAAATTTTTTTTCATTAAAATAGCAGAAGAGCAAGAAAGAAAGGGATGGAACACAGGGTGTGGTTGAGATCTGAATGTTCCTGGCATGCCTAGGCTGCACTTCTTTGAGACCAAATAGTTAGGTTTGTCAGATGACCTCAGTACACTGACATCCTCTCTTTCACTTGAGATGAAAGTTCATTCATTCCTTCAATCAACCTCTGAATGAATATATGGTCAGAACTTAATTATGTGTTAGATTCTAGAGCAGGCTCTGAAGCTACAGCAGTGAACCAATGAGGTAAAAACTACCTGATTTTATGAAATTTACATGAAGGTCATATGTCCTTTGGTAAAACATGATGAAATCCCAAATGGGTATAATGCTGTCAACAAAAGGAGAAATAAGTGTTTAGTTTAATCCTAAAGCAATCTGAATTTAATAAACCTAATAAAATTCGAACTAGCAAAACAAATGCCAAACTATTCCAGAATTATCCTTCAGTGTGCAGATATCTGGGAGCAAGACACTCCCATTAAACCCTTGTCCTACAAAAAGGCTCCAGTATTTGAATGAAAATCTTGAACTATCACAAAATTTACCCCCAATTAGTATCCTGCAGACTGAGAAATGTTTCAGTCAAGCAAAACTGCAAAATCTAAATGCAACCAATTTTTGTCTTTCACCCTTTCCTTAAAAACCTTCCCTACATTCATGCCGTTAATGTTTATGATGCCAGGATTATCAGCGCACTTTGCTCTGAGAGATTAAAGATTGGCTACAAATAATTTCCAATGAATAACTCTAATTAGCTGTTAAAGTTGGCATACTTCCCAAAATCTGAAATGAGATCACAGAGTTGGGTTGACATGAAAAAGCCCTATTAACTCTCTGCACTTCCAATTCCTATTTGCTGGGGGAAATTACTATTTTGAGCTTTATCTGGTATATCTGAGTCTGGAGTCAGCAGTAATAAAAAGATACATGGAACTAGACTTTCCATTTGCTTCCCAAACTCAAAAGAACAATGGCCTTGGGAGATGTTTCCATTGATTTTTTTTTTAAAGAAATAAATTATTTTAAATGTTAAAAAAACAAAATTTTTGAATTGTCCATATGATCCTCTCCACCAGAAATTATTTTCTCTCATGCTATTTCTTTAATAAGTCTATGATCGTTTCTTGGACCCAGTTCTGATTTCTTTCCATTAGAAGTTTATCTCTCAGTGTGCCTCTGTCCTTCGGTCTGGGAAACAGTGCACATGCTTCTGTGAGGTAAGTGTCTGGGAAGTGCTGCCTAATGGCAGCTAATGCCATTTCCCAGCTGCCCAAGGCCGTGCCTTTTCAAGGCAGCATGTGTGTTTCCTCACTGGCTCTTGCATTATAAATTGGACCTGAGGTGGATGCGCTTCTTTTAGAGCCCTGTCTGTTGTCATCAGCTACTGTGTGGCTGATCTGCGGATAGTTAACATAACAGATGTCTGGTACAGCCACATACACTCCAGAGCTTCATTTGGATGAGATTAATTATTCTGCTCCACTGGATTCAATGGAACAATGAAAAAGATGAAACAAAGGGGAGGGGGCATGGAAAATCAGTGCCTGCATTGTGAAATAGGGAATGTATTCCAGGAGAGTGATAAAGTGGCTTCTTTTTAACTGTTAGAACTAATCTATATTTTACTAAAAGCCCTCTATACTTATAGTAATCTACAAATAGCTTTTCACCGTGGGAGATAAAATTTACTGTACAAATAATGAAAGCTTGTCATTTTAATTTTTAACAAATTATTAGTGATGACAATACTAAAATAATTAACTACATTTGCATTCACATGTTTTGTGTGTGTCAGATTTTTTAAAAGGATTAGTAAATATCTGAATCAGAATAACACTGTTTTATGTCGACTTTAAATACTTAGAGTATTTAAAAGTGTATATTCACCTAAGGAAGAAACTTAACAAGTTTTATTCGTACTACACAGAGGGAAAGAAATTAAGTTTTTCAACTAACAAAAGCTAATCCTACTTTACAATTTGATGATAACAGAGATACTAGTTTTATCTACTTTCTACATGAAAATATTAATAAATAAGTAAAGTTGAATTTTTTTTTTTTTGAGACGGAGCCTCAAGCTATCCCCTTGGGTAGAGTGCCATGGCATCACAGCTCATAGCAACCTCCAACTCCTGGGCTCAAGCGAGTCTCCTGCCTCCGCCTCCCAAGTAGCTGGGACCACAGGCGC